>JAODAL010003867.1:0-165950 GCA_025379985.1 Phyllomedusa bahiana | reverse complement strand
GTCCTGGAACTCCTGGAACGGGCAGAGGGGACAAAAGAGGCCTGCAGGCCGGTGGCGAGGGCCCCTTGTTTCGGGCACATGTGGGGGGAGGAAGAACAAGTTTTTGAAAATTTTCGGAAGATTTGGGCCACAGTGTGTGCGAGTAAGGGGTAAGATTTGTTTTTTGGGGTGGGGGAGAAGGGGGAAATGAATAGAATTTTTGAGGAGGGAGTGGGTTTTTACCTGGGGGAACGTAGGAGATAAGGGGAAAAAAAAGGGTAGGAATGATATTGTGGATCAGGCTCGCCCCAGTAATGTCAAAGCAGGGGAAAAGAGCATCCGGAATGGATTTTGAAATAAAAACGGAGAAAAAAAGAACCCCCTGGCCTGGCGGGGATTTAAGCGCTGGGCCGTCTGGGGGTGTTGGGGGTTCTTTGGTCGTGAAGACATCAAACAGATTCGAGGGTCCCTCCAAAAGATTCGCCACTCCTCCGGGCCAATTTTATGGCCAACTTTCCCGATCTAATGGGGAATTTCGTTCTGCCCGGGGAGAAGGGTTTTTGGAAAAAAACCCCAAGTTACCTTTTTTCCCTTTTGGACCTTCGGTCAGGCCCGCCCCCGCTCCCACAAAACATTTTCCACCTCTTGGGTGAAGGGGTTACCGGATCCGGACGAACCAGGTAGGTGCTGAGGAAAAAGCTGTCTTAGTTGAGAGAAAAGCTTCTCGGCAGAGGGAGGCCCAAAATTTTTGGATTAACGTTCTTTTTTGGGGAGCCACGTAGCTCCCCGCAAAGAGAAGTGGGGAATAAACTGCCGGTAGTAGTTGGCGAATCCCCCGGGAAACGTTGAAAACGCCCGAAGACCGACAGGTTAGCCACGCGGATCGCGGAAAGTTTAGCTGGGTCCATCTGAGACTATGACCCAAGAAAAGGGGGGCGCCTGGTGGAAAAAAAACCGACCCAAATTCTCCAGCTTGGCGTAATCGATTTTTCCCCAGACGTCGCAGAACCCGGGTACTTTTCCAGAAAAAGGGGGTCTGTATGTCGGGAAAAAAATCAGGATATGTCCAGATAAACTATGACGCAGGTGTACAGAAAGTCACAGAATTCGTCTTTTATGAATTCCTGAAATACGGCTGGGCGTTGCATACCCCAAAAAAGGCATACGAGATACTCGAAATTACCCCCGCGTGTTGAAAAAGCGTTTCCATTTGTCCCCCTGACGAATTTGTGAGGTTTTAGGCACCCGGAAGGTCCAAATTTTGTAAACACCTTGGGTCCACAAAGACGTCAAAAGCTCAGATATCAGGGAAAGGGTAGCGATTTTTTCACCGGACTTGTTTAGCCCCCTGTAATTGATGCACGGCCAAAGAGACTTTTTTTTTGGACAAAGAAAAAATCCCGCACCACAGGGGAGAGGACTTGGTATGAACCCCCTTCGCCAAATTTCCGAATGTAGGCCGAATGGCCCAAGTCTCGGGCAAAAGAAGAGGGGGGAGACCCCCACCCCGTGGGGGGCTGGTTCCCGGGGAAAGGGGGTTTTGGGGCAGTCTATGGCCGAGGGGTGGTTTGCTTCTCAGCCTTTTTTTCCCGAAAACACTCCAAAAAACCTGGTACTCCGTGGGAGACCCTGAAAAAGGCTTTAGGACGACTGGGGGGAAAAAGGGGGTGTGCCCCCAAACAGAGGTCCGGCACCCCGATCCCCAACGCAGGACTTCGCCTGATTCCAATTAGGTAGGGGGGCGTGACGGGAGCCAAAACAGGATCTCCAAGAAGCGCGAGGTAGGACATGAAAGGAATCCTCTCTGTGTGTAGGGGCCCCCAAAAAGGGGGGTAACAGGCCGGTGATGAACTGAAGGAGTCACTGAGAAGCTCCCCACTGACGGAGAGATAGAAACGGTTTCTCAGGCGGATGACGGGCAAGCGATAGCGAACCCAGGAGCATGAATAAAGTTCCCGGCGGAGCGGAGTCCAGGAAGGCAAGGACCGAAGGATTGACCACATCCATTGTTCCCCTCCACTGGCAACTCACGTGGAGAGGGGACTGAGCCCTAGGGCGCCTCTCCTACGGCTCCAGGGCGGGGTTTTTCCCGACCGCTGAGGACAAATGCGGACAACTCCCCCCAAATGGGAAAAAGGTCCGAAAAAGGGGCAGTAAAGGCAAAGGTTTCCTCCGGGGGGGGGGGCAGCTCTGATCTGACAAGTGTGCCGGTCCACCTGCATGGGTTTTCGGTGAAAACCGTGGAGGAGACAGCGGAGACCTCTGGAACACGGGGGGCCCGCGGGTAGATGGGGGAGGGTTTTGGCTGAATCATCCTGGGGAGCTCCTGCTGTCTCTCAAAACGCACACAATGCGGTGGCCAGTGATGACGGGGGAACCTTTGCTGCAAGTGCGTCTTTTACTCTGCTTGACAGACCGTTCTTGAAAGTGGGGGCAGAGAGGGCGTCATTCCCGAAAGCCCCGGGGGCTAGGGGGGCAGAATTGGAAGCATAACTCCTACGGAGGAGTCCCCTTGGGGGGTTCAATAGCGCCGTCTCCCAGAAGACCCGCGCAGAAATTCCCTGAGGAAGCCTGTAGGTCTGCGACGTTGGGCGCAAAATTTCGTGAGATCCGCAAGACTTGGAGGGGACCCCTTGGCGGATCCAGGGCCCGGGTCAATTTTAAACCCCGGCTGGGTAGGCAAGGGGGGCGGACGGACCCGGGGCGAATTTGGTGATACCAGGAGGGGGGGAACCATCGGGGTCGTCCCGCAGCCAGCTGCGCCACCCTACCCCGGCATACAACCGGGGGGGCGGCCACGGGGGGCGCCCGCGGCCCCGGGCCCAGAACGGGAAAACCCCGCTACAATACTTACACAGCTTTCCTTGGCAGTTGGTGTCTGCTAGAACCAAGAAAGTCAGGCCTTCCTCCCCCCCCCAGTGATACAAGAAGGTTCGGAAAAGGGTCATATCACTAATGCTTCTACATACATGCAAATTATAACTTGTCTCTAGTGACCGCCAATTAACCCAAAATGTATGATAAAATAGTCATGTGATTAAAAGTTCTATTGGGAAATTTAATTTTCGTGATTAAATTCAGATTTCTGTCCCACCAAGCGTATGGGGGCATACTTCTCGAGCTCGGCTGCGCAGCAATAATAATAACATAATTAGAGGTGGGATTTAATTGGTAAGGAGTGGGAACAAAAAAGGGAAATTTTACACCTGATTTTAAACATCTTACTAATCCCTACCTAACTAAGACCTATCTACCTACCTGTGGCCTACCTACCTGTGTCCTAAATACTATCTACCATTCTTGAGCCAATCTACCTACCTACCTCAGGCCTATCTACTACATACCAACCTACCTAGGGACTAACTGTTGCTTACCTACCCACCTGGGGCCTGCCTATTGCCTACCTATTTGGGGCCTACCAAGCTACCTTCCTACCTGGAGCCTTGCAATCTACCTACCTAAGGTTTACCAACCATACCCAGGGCCTTTCAACCTATCTAATGGGGATCTAGCTAGCTACCTGGGAACTATCAACCTACCTCAGGCTTTGCCTGTTTACCTGTCTACCTAGGGCCATGCCTATCCAGCTACGAGGGGCCCTGCCTACCTACTCACCTAAAGCCCCTACCTACCTACCTACCTACCTACCTGCCTGGTAATATGATTTTGATGGGTACAGGCCAAAGCTTTAGCACAGTCTCCAAGGGGTTAGTTCTCTTTTCACCCATCTCTCCAGGAGACTGTGCTTCTAAGCCATGGCCTATTTTTGTTCTCTGACCCCTGGTAAGTTTGTACAGAGATGGGGGACTGTGAGGGAGGCGCTGGAAAAGTGAGGACTCTGAGATATTTGTGTCAAAATTTGCAGATGCAAGTTGTGGCGTTCTGAACCAGATGCAAAAAAAAGGGAAAATAAAAGACTCGTCAGAAAAGACATCACCTGTCAGTCACTGTGTGTAACTGCATTGCTATCACTTATATGTCTGCAGAGCCAGTGTATGCTGGTAGCTACCATTATATGGTCACTGTGTGGCAGTAATATACAGTCTGAAGAACCTTTGTACACTGGTATGTACCACTATATGGTCACTGTATAGTGGTTATGTTGGTCTTTGTATACTGATCTTTATTCAGTAATAGTATAGTGGTATTATTAAGTCACTATGTGATGGTAATTTGTGGTTGTGTTCTGTAGGTATAATTGGTCTTTATGTAATAGTGTTATTGGTAATATTCGTTTTGGTATAGTGGGACTTGTTTGTTAACAGTAAAATGGTGATATGTATGGTGATGTCTTTGCTCCATTATCTAGTAACTGTATGACTATTATAACGAGGTACTGGTAAATGTTTGTGTTCAGGGGAGAGGCTGGTGGGGGGTATATAGATAAGGTAACAGGGGAGAAGCCATACACAGTGAAGGAGGAAGTCAGTCAGCCGTGCAGACAGTGAAAGAAAGAAGAGAGGGAGAAGGATACGAACTCAGGGGGATGTCAGTGTATATAGTTCTAGTAGTTGCAGAAGGGAATGCTACCTCTCTGCCAGCAATAGGTAGTATCGGCCAGGGAAGACACGCCACTCACTGTAACCCAGAGAACAGAAAGGGACAGAAAAGGAACAACTGTGATGCAGGCAGGAGCTAGGTGACTTGAGTGAGAATTGCTCTTATGGAGCAAAAACCCCCAAGGGGGTAGGTCCGATAATATTTTTGTGGATAACATACCCCAAAAAACGTGAGAAGGCCCCCCCAGAGGCATGACCACTACGGAGAAAACATCCAGAGAGTCTACTAAGGGCTTGGGATCTGGGAATTTTAAATGTTGGGGGTTGACCGGGGGGCGACTTCCCAATAGAAGTATGGGGTGTTTGGGGTGGCTGTTTCCTTGCCCCCCTTTCGTCCCTGAAAAGAGATGTAATGTACACAAGTGCAGTGCCGTGAGTAAAAGCTGGGGTTTCCCTGAGCAACGTGATGTCTACAATTATTTGCCAAGCATTGGTGCAATAAACTACAAACATCTTCATGTTTAACACTGCAACTCTCCCTGCAATTAATAAAAATTGGCAGTTGCCAAGGGCAAGGGACGGTTGGCAGCAGCCATTGCCACCACCCTGTTTACATATATACCCCATTGGTAACTGTAATGCATTCACAGAAGGTCAGACTTTTTGTCTCAGGACAACAACTGTAATCTATATATATAAATATCCACCCACTACAATGCAGAATACAGAGCACAGTGGAGTGAATTTGGATGAGAAAACTCCCTCCCCCCCATCTCCACCACGTGATACTGCCCATGTCACACTGTACATTCCTGTGCGGCGTTTTAACTGGGCACGATTGAAGGCCGGTTTTCCCACACGGGCTTTTTCGCGCGGTTTTCCCCCCTTACTGCGCGCCGGATTTGCGCTGCAGTATGGCGCCAATCTGTCGCAGTAATTACGGTAATTCCGTCGCTCCTCCCCGCTCGGCGAATCCACCGAGGGGGGAGAAACTGACATGCACATTTTCGGCGCAAACGCCCGGGGATAAGCAATCTATGGGGCCGGCGAGCGTCCCCCCCCCGCCCCCGGCCCCCCCCGTCCCTCCCCTTATTCAAGCCGGAATTGCAAGCCAATGGGGCTCGCCAATTACTGCTTGAATAAGTCTGAACATCCTAAGGTAACAAGAGATTCTCCCCAAAAAAAGGCAGGGGTAGGGGGGGGCAGCATTATTCTCCCTCAACACCTATCCTCCAGCTGGTGAGTGTGGGTCACAGTGTCTTCCATAGTATGATATGAAAATTAAGTGTCAGGTATCCCTTTATTGGCCCACTTATATTAATGTCTTAGCATGCCATGCAGTCAACCAACCACATGGTGACTATTAAGAGTTAGACATGAATATATAAAATTTGGATTTAAATTAAATTAGCAATTGACAAATATGAGGCTACACAGATTAAAATCTAATTTAACCAAGAAGACACAAGGTGGTGCTCTATTTCAATAGAAAACTTTATTTCTGGATAAACGATGACTAAAAATACCAAGAAAAACATATAGTACAAATTATTAAACGAAAAATTAATGTAGCAAAGTTTGAATAAAAAGAAAAACATGTTCAAAAAGCAAGTGCACAATAATTTAGCTGATTGTATGAGCCCTGTAAAGCACGTATTGGGCATGATTCATACTCTTTGTGCATCAGTCATTCTTTCTTACTCTAAATTAACTCTTAACATCTCACAGCTTAAAGGAGTTGTCTCCCTACAGAGTTTCATAGGCTGCATGAATGAAATACTCTGTCACTTCCTGGTTCAGACTGACTGAAATTTGCATAAGCTCCATGGTGTATCCAGCCCTGTGCTTTCAGTAGCTAATTAGATCAGATTAGCTCAGAAGCTTCTGAAACTACTAACAGGACTTTTTATCTGATCCCTCAAACAAAAGCCCTAATTCCAGTGCTGTTTACTTGAGATAAATCAAGCTTTTTACTTCCCAGCAGCACAGAGGCTGCCGTGACCTGTGTGATGACCTGCTATCACATAGAACAAACAGCAGGGGGGGGAGAATTGTTTACAGGTAGGTTACTGAGGGAATTGAAATAGCCAGGGAGGTCATAAATTCACTTGTATCTCCTTAAGGAAAACAGATGAACAAAGCAATATATTTGGAAAATGTCTTTATTTTGTGTTCCCTACAATTTGAAAGCTATTCTTTGTAGCGAGACAACCCCTTTAAGCTCAGTTCACATCTCCATCACTGGTTCATTTCAGAGCTTCAGTTGCAGAGGTGGCACCAGATTCATTTCATGACAGACACCAATGGTGTCAGACAGACCCTATTGACGTATGAGGTTTGTCAGTTTTCATCATGGTGTCCGTTATTTAATGAAAATTATAGTGCTGCATGCTGCGCTATTTTTTCTATAATTGTTGAGGGAATCTGTGATGAAGAACCTCGAAAGCAGATGAGAACCTAGCCTTCTAACTACATGAAAAGATGAATAACTCTAAAATGATTAAATTGTTCATGTAGCAAATATGGGTAACTTCCATGTGATTGTGCATTGTTGTTTTCAAAAATAATTATGGTAATCAGTAGATACAGACAGTGGATTATCTCCATACTTGCCCTCCATTAACCCCTTCTCCACATTGGATGTACCGTTACCGGTAAAAAAGATATAAATTGGATATCACCACAATTGTATCGTCCCACAGATTAAAACTAACCTGTCACGTATACTGCACGGTGAGCCCTGTTAAAAATAAAAAACACTACTAAGATTGCACTATTTTCTTCACCTTGCCTTCCAAAAAACGGATTTAAAAGCGATCAAAAACTCATACAAATGATACTAATAAAAACATCAACTCATCCCGCAAAAACCAAGCCCCTACACAGCTCCATAATACAGAAAGTATAAAGTTTATGGGTCCTCTCAGACTTATGGTGATACAAAAACGTATGTTTCCTTTTTGAATGAAAAGTGTTTTTATTGTTATAAAAATCAGTAAGACATCATAAAAGTAATATATCCAATTGGGTCATTTGTGAGCTTGTAATCGAATCAGAGGATGTCAATTTTACTGCATGTGACCGCAGAGTAAAAATGAAAGTGCACAACCAGGAAGCTGTATTTAGTTCGAAAATTTGTGTCACAAAAATGCTTAATAAAAAGTGATCAAATGCGTCACATGCACCCCATAAAGTACCCAATAAAAATATTCAACCCTATTCCACATCAAACAAGCATTTTTTATTTATCGCATGTACTATTGCGAATAAGTTAATAAAACATAAAAAAAACTATATATATTTACATCAATTGCAATTGAACAGACCTGCAATAGAAATTATATACCTGGTCATTATACATTGCAGGGCGAACACTGTAAAATTGAAGCCAAAAAACAATTGCAAAACGTTTATTTATGTTGCCCTTTATGTACCATAGTCCAATTGCAAAAAAAACTATGCAACACCAGTAGCGCCCAAAAAATGGGTCACACTACACCCCTAGGATGATACTTCCTTGAAGTGTGATTGAAATCCAAAGATGATGCCTAACATCGACGTTTTCACCTATGGTCGGGGTACATTGGGCTGTGCTAAAAGCAAACAGTCAAAAAACTTGAGAGTTCGCAAAAGCCAAAAAGCGCTGGCTCACTTGTATGTCCTCCCATGCGCCCTAACAGCAGGGTACACCCACTTATAGGGTATTGCTGAACTTAGAAGAAAAATTGTGTTGGTACAAAATATTGGTTATATTTTTTTTTCCGTAATCCCTTTGATTAAAAAATTAAACATTTTCAGCTAAATTTGCAGATTGTTGGGAATTATTTTTTTTTCATTTTCACAGCCTAACACTAAACAAATTTGTAAAACACCTGTGTGGTCGATATACTCACTACCCTGGATATATTCCATAAGGGGTATAGTTTCCAATTTGGGTCTTTTTAGGGGTGTTTATTAGGTTTTAGCACCTTAGGGTGTCTGCAAACCTGGAATGGCGCTTACACAAAATCGTATTAAAAAGGAGACCCAAAAGTCTGGTAGGTGCCCCTACTATTCTGGATGCTTGTGAGTGTTTAGCGCAAAGAGTTGCACATTGGATAGACACAGAAAAACCAACATAATAAGGGGAAGTCAATGTAGAGTTGCAAATACCTTTGTCTCCACATCTACCTGTTGTTCCAATGTACTAATGGATAGAAAAAATTGAAATCTTCAAAAAAATGACATTTTAATAATGTCATCCTCCACTTTGCTTTAGATTATCTGTAATACCTAATGGGTTAACAAACTTCCTAAACACCGTTTTAAATACTTTAAGGGGTGTAGTTTCTTAGATGGGTAATTTATGGGGCTATCTAACATACAGGCACATCAAAAACAAGTCAGAACTGGACTGGCCCATTAAAAAAAATCTGTTGCAAATTTTCTTGTCGTAAAAAAAAGACAACAGCGCCGCCACGGCCCGTTCAGGACCATACCATACCAGCACACACTCTCTCCCCTGTGTCACCCAAAGATGCAGCAGCCTTACTATCCCAGCACCCAGCTTCTGCCTAGGGACGCACCCAGGCTCATCCCCTGTACATGAAAGTTCCTTTTCTAACCCAATCTCCTTGCAGAGGATCATTCTCCACCAAGTATACAGACGACTCCAACCTGCCATCCGTGCCTGGCTGCTTAGAGTTATTGAAAGGTAGATAGAAGAGTAAGACCTCAATGCAAGTAGAGAGGCTAGCTCCCCCACAATGTCATCTGGTCCTCTTGTGTGGCCTGCAGCCCTGCCAGTGGCACCACAGGTATGCATAAGTTTTTCTCAGGAAATGTTTTTGGTGTTGTCGAAACACATACTTTATACCTTGGTGTACAATGATTTTAACCCAATATGGAAGGAAGGGGGTGCTTCCATTTTGGGTTTCTGTCCCCGCCCACTCTCACAGGCTGTCATAAGAATGTCAGCTTTGCAGGTTGGGTGTTTTTTATTTTTTTTCTCGATCTGAATAATGGAGGTCGGTGTGACTTCCCGTGGAGAGCCTGATAGGCTCATTGAGAGGTAAAGATAGATAGGACTGCCCGATTATGGAGACCACGTTCAAGTCGTTGGTCGAGCTAAACAACATTTATCAAAATATGTTGAACCGAGAGTCTCAAATTATTGTTCATAGTAAGATAGATAGCAATTAAATGCTTCTTTATGGATTTCCCAAGTAGTGTATTGACCCTTTTAGCAGTAAAGGTGCCGTTGGCGGGCGGTCTGTGTGTGTTCATGTAAAATTAACATGTTGTTTCCGCAGGCCCCTGCCAGTGGCACCCAGGTTTGCATACGTTTTTTTCAGAAATAATTTGGTGTGGCAGAGAACATACCGTTATACTTGGTGTACATTGATTTTACGCCATAGTGGGAAGGAGAAGGGAGCTTCCATAATTGGGTTTCGTGGTCCCCGGCCCGGACGTCTCAGCAGCAGTCCCCAAAAGAATGGGCACTAGCATGGTTGGGTGTTTTTTATTTTTTCTCTCTGAAGTAATTGGTGAGGTCGGTTGACCCAGGTTGAGAGCCGTGAATTGGTCTCTATATTAGATGTAAGAGAATGATCGGACTGCCACGATTTGGAGGGACCACTTGAAAGTCGTGTGCATGCTTAGAACATCTTGTTGATCAAATATCTTGTGAGACCGAAGAGTCTCAAAGTTTTTTTCATGTAATGATAGATAGCAATGAATGCTTTCTTATAGGGATTACCGAATGTAGGTTGAAGATGCCCGTTGGTTGGCAGTAATGTTTGCCTTGGCGGGCGGTCTGTTAGTGTTCAATGGAGTCATTACATGGTGTTGCCGGCCACCCTTCCATTGGGAGCACCAGTGTTTTGCATACGAGTTTTTCAGAAAATGTTTTGTACATTGCGGAAACATACGTATACTTGGTTTACATTGATTTAAACCCTTTGGGAAGGAGAGGGGTATGCGTTCCATTTTTGTGTTTTCTGTCTGC
Source organism: Phyllomedusa bahiana (assembly GCA_025379985.1). Classification (NCBI taxonomy): domain Eukaryota; kingdom Metazoa; phylum Chordata; class Amphibia; order Anura; family Hylidae; genus Phyllomedusa; species Phyllomedusa bahiana. The sequence goes on along the minus strand of JAODAL010003867.1, from coordinate 155,486 downwards.
CCGCCCACTCTCACTGGGCTGTCATAAGAAGGTACAGTTTTTTTTGCAGGTTAGTGGTTGTTTTTTATTTTTTATTCTCGTCTGAATGAATGTGAGGACGGTTGAGACCAGTGAGAAGCCTGATATGGCTTCTATTAGAGGAGTAAAGAATACAAAAGGACTGCCCGATTTTTGAGAATCACGTTGGAAAGTCGTGGGCAGCATAAACATCTTTTGATCAAAATATTTAACCGAGAGTCTCAAAGTGTTTTTCTTTTATTTATCCTAACACCTACCGACAACGGAACGGTGACAGGCCTGAGGCTTTCAGTCCTGACCTCCGCCTGCTAGTCCGATTCTCGTCTACCTACCAAGATCAGAATATCTGCTTACTCATGGTAAAACAAGCTGTGGGGAAAGGAATGCAAACAAGTAATTGCACCTCAATTTCGTTCTTATCTAACCTTCGCTGTCTTCGTAAAGTTGTAGGCCTAGATAAAAACGCAAGCCTTCCTCCGGACTGCATCAATCCAGGCTTTGCAATTCCATCATCCAGCAACACGCCAGTGACAAATTCTTGCGCTGGCAACAGGCAAATTGATGATTGTGGAAAACAGTAAGTCAGGCGCAACAAACTCAGGATACGGGTTCCACCTGAAGTCCCGTTAGCTCTACTGACTCTCTTACTAAACGCTACTTGGTCTACTCTTCGAACAACCTCATTTGGAGAGCCCTCCAATGCACATATTGAGAATAGACCTATCTCATTAGGGCACTCAGGACCTCCCACCTTGGATCCTTAGATCGTGCCTCGTCCGTCCATAAGCCGCATGACACTTTTATGCTCAGTTAAAGAGGACTATCTTGGCAGAGAATGCTCGACAGCGCAGAAATTACTCTATAAGTATACCCGCCAGTTGCTTGCTCCTCAGACTTATCAGAGTGCATACATTAGTCACAAAGGTCATTCCCTGAAGCCCCGTCCTTGACATCGCTGAGGAAGAACGAAAGGCATACTTTATATGATGGAGGGATACCCCTGTTCGCTCTTACGTGTCCGTCAGGTCAACTGAGACCCTTTCCATCATTCCCCAAAGATATCCCATCGTTTTTACAGGCGTTGGATATTCCGAATATCACGGCTCCCGGTCCATGGCCGCTCAATGCTGTCTCTTTCTGCGTCAGTCTCTAAACAAGAACTCCCTCGTGCCACTGGACTCCCGCCTAGAGGATCTTGCCGCAGACAGAAGCGTTCCGAATCTTTTTCCCACTTCCAATCCGGAGATATGATGATACCAAAGGCCGATTAGGTATTCCCTGTTCTCAAAGGGCATTGCCTGAGATTGCTCTCTACCAGGCAGATCTACTGTGTGATAGGCGTTCGTTCCAAGAGTGAGGGGGGGTTTACTAGTTCTATTTAACTGTAGTTTGTCGAAACCCTATTATTTTGGATACCTGTAGGCTTATCTGTTATGGGCTGATGATCCTCGATTACATCTAATCAGACTGTGAGATAGTCCTAGGTACTATACCTGGGTCCTCTTTGGACTCCCAGTTGGTGTACATGGGGTGGCGCTTGTGGTACCAACATACTGTTAAGATTGCTTTTGTGTTGCCTTTAGGGCCCGCCAACTCTCATCCATGACAGATGTAGGTTCGGGCTGTGGTTTACGTGACAGGGCCCATAAGCCGCGGGAAAATGTTATCTTTAAGACATTGGGGCCGATTGGGTTGAGGTTCCCCACCTTGCTGGTCTCGTCCTCTGATGGCATGGTGGTGCTGCGGCCAGTGCTGCGCGCCTATATCATCCTAGTTTAGGACCCGCTCAATAATCCTCTGTTCAATATTTGGAGCACTCTTTGATAGCTTACAATTGCTAGTCTACCTTGTCCCCTAATAGGGACTGGATCCGAGTATTGATACTACACGTTCCCGTTGTGAGATCTATACTCACTTAGATGTTATTCGGTCATACTCTTCATTGCGCGGCATTCCCCAACACACATGTATTCTCTCAGCTCAGTGTACATTACTGGTATTTTTTTTAGTACTGTTTTTTCAGTTTATTAATTATTCCCCTCCATCTCTTCCCTTTTTTCTCTTCTTAGGACGAGGAGGGCGTCTGCAAGTGCAACCTGTGGCTGCAATTTTTTTCTAGGAGCTACGATGTTCCTTGTTTAAATCATGGCGGAACTAACATCGCGCTCCTGCAACGCGAGGGGGAGCCCTGAAACACACCTACAAAAACGAGCACAGATCCTAATCCCATCTTTTCCATCGACGTAAGGAGTGCACGACGTCTGTTTTGCCAAGAAACACAATCAAATCAGGGCACTGCCCCCACCTCCGCAATAAATACTACACTCACTTGGCATTTTGCCAACCGATCCAAAATTAGGTCCAAGGGGGTTGTCCATAGCATCCATAGATCGCTTGCCCATCATTTGTTGATTTGCCAGGTCTGATCCCCATGTCGATACCTTGTTCTTTCTATTGTCCCAAGGTGGCTATCACTTTTACCTCTAGTCAACTTTATGGCTCCTAATCAAGACCTGGCGTAGTGTCTTCCAATCGCAAAGTGACGAGATTCTTCCGTACAGTAAAGGAAGCGGTTATAATTTTTTGGAGACTTCAATTTGACCCTGGATTCCCACCTTGGATAATATCTTCATGGGAAATTCTTCCATGTCTTATAGAGCAATTGAAAACGGGCTAAACAAGCTTCTTAAACGAGTTGCAGTTTTTGTGATGCCTGGATTATACAGCACCCGGGGACAGTAGCTGAATAGCTTTTTTCTCTGCACCCACAATTCCTATAGTCCGACTAGACTACATCATAGTGTTTATCACATAGTGGTCATCCCCTGGTTGCTGGTCTACTTCTATCGGATAAATATTAAACTGGTGCAGACCGACGCACCGTGTACTGCTCTCTCGTCGGTTCCAACGCTGGGCAAGACCTGTCCGTCGTGGAGACTTTAATGAGTCCCATCTCTTGTTGGACACGGTTTGTGTTGCCGAACATGGCAACGCCAATCGATCACACAATTTTATCCAGGGACCATTCTCGAGGATGACCACTGTCCCCAATATTCCAGTGGGAAGCTCTCCAAATGTGTCCTGAGAGGGTGCTGAATTAGATCAAGAACGTCGAAAGAGAGAGGAGCTCATAAGCTACATTTGCTTATCCGAAATATATAGAGGCTTCTAGATTAGAACATACACATGCATTAACCACTAGAAGTCCTCCAGAGACGGCAACATGTGAGATCGGAGGTCGGAAGTCAACTAGAATTTTCCTTAGGAGGCGGTACTTGCGAATTCGGCAAGAGCTCGCTTACTATGAGGTACGGGGAACAAATGCGGCAGGACCCCTGTGCTAGGCCCTGCGCAGTCCATAATGGCCCTTTCCCCATATTCCCTGCATCAAAAATTCTAAGGGCCAAGTTATGCCACCTACCAAAGACATAGCGGATACCTTCTTAAGCTTTCTAATCCCGACCTATATAATCGCTTGAGCAGCCCACCCACCGTGTCTACCCCCTAACTTTGAGCCCGTCGAACCCGTTCCAACCAGCCTCAACTGTGAGACCTTGTCAATACTAAGAGGACTCCTTCCACTGCTGCAGGAACTATCTTCTGTCATTCGAAATCTCCCAGGCGGAAAGTCCTATGGCCTTGATGGGTTCACCAGTAGATTTTCTTTAAAACTTCCAGAAGCCCTCTCTCCAATTCTGCTTAATGCATTCATTGTAATTCCAACGACTACATCCCTTTCCCGTATAAGTCCAGCATTGGCCCACGTGCGCGTGTCATCCCAAAACCGTGCAAAGAATCCTCACGAGTTGCAGTAGCTATCTTCCAATCTCATTACTTAATGTAGACATCAAAATAGAATGCTAAGCTCCTTGGCTTAACAGGTCTGAACCTGGTCTCCTGCCCAGCCTGTTCCATCCTGATCAGGTGGCTTTGGCCCAGGGTAGGGATGCCCACGACAACACTAGTAAAAACTATAGAGACATAGTACATTATGCCCGTGTACATAAAAATTCCACTAATAAAACTATCATTGGACCTGAAAAGGCATATCGACAGAAACGAGTCCAGGACTTCCTGTGCCCAAACTCTTCAACACGGCTAGATTTTGCCCAAATTTTAGTTTAAAAAGTATTACCGCTCTACCGTTCCCCCCTCTGCAAAAATTAAAAAGTTAATGGCTCCCCTTTCAAATAGTATTCCACATCAGTAATGGCAACGCCGCCTAGGTATACGCACTGTCCCCCACTTCCTCTATGTGTTGGATCATGGAAATAAACGTTATTGTCCTCAATTAGGTAAAACCCGGTATCCGGTATAACTTGGTTAGTACCGGCAAACCCCCCCCTCATGCCCTGGGGTTGTAGAGTGATTGTTTTATTGGTTACTTTGATCGTAATTTTTCCCCCATGCATTTATGCGGCTTTTCGCATGCTGGTGTGATAGGTGTTAAAGTTGGTGTGCGTTTTTATCTTGCTCTAGCTTTAGCTGAATGTGATTTTTTTCCCCGCAGCATAAAGGGGCAAGTTGTAGCTCTGGGTTCAGTTTTTTCGCCATTAGCTGTTCACAACCCCCAAAGAATTTGGGGTTTTTTTTGGAAAGTAATGTCCCATTTTTGTTGTTTTTCTGTAAATTTGTTATGTGGCCAAAGACAGAGGAGCCGTAAAAGGGAGGTTGTGAGTTGTGTCAGGGGCCCCCTTACCAAAAAATACCTAAAATTTTTAAATTTTTTTTTCCCCGTTCCCCTTTTTTTATTTGCCCAACAGTGCTGGGAGAAGTGTGCCAGTGTTGTGTTGGACACTTAGAAAATGGGGCAGCCGCCTGGTTAATAGTATAGGGTCCAAATGGGTTTGTAAGCCGCATTGTGTACCCCGTATTATATTTTGGCACCTTTTGATGCCTTTTTATATGCAATTGTTTACCGGCAACCACCTCCCTCATGCCCTGAGGTTGTATGGTGATTGTTTTATTGGTTATTTTGCATCTATGAAATCCCCCCATGCATTATACCCGGGCTTTTCTGCATGCTGGTGTGAATAGGTGTTAAAGTTGGTGTGCAGTTTTTATTTTTCCCCTCTGAATTAGTGCACATGTGATTTTTTTCCCCCAGTCAGCATAAATGGCAAAGTTGTGTACGGGGTTCATGTTGTTCGCCTTTGAGCTGTTCACAAGCCCCAAAGAATTGGATGTTTTTTGGAAAGTAATGTCCCATTTTTTTTTGTTATAACTATAGGAAACCATGAGTATAAAGCTCCGCCTTTGCGGGCCCTTTTTGGTATTTTTACAACCCACACATTAAATGCCTTTTTGATGTTGAGGCACCGATAGGCAGTGGTCCAATTTCAAGATAAATATTTCCAAGTCTAAACCCCTAGGGATGGACTCCCCCTTAAAACCCTTGTAGATTAAATTGAACTACCCTTCGTTGGCCAATAGGGTTTAATTTTTGGGGAATTTACGAATTCCCATGGACCTCTCTAAACTTATATCTTTACTTTGAGCCCTGCTCCAAAGTTTTTTACGAGATTTGGAGTCCGGAAAAAAGGGTTTTTCCCTTTTGGGTTCGGTAGAATTAATATTCTAAAAATTGACTGTTCTACCCCCCTTTCTTTACGTTTTTGAGACGGTCCCAGTAACGCCCGCTGTCCTTTCTGAAGGACTGAAACATGCATTCACTTCTTTTGTATGGTCAGGTAGCCCCCCAGGATGTCGTCGCGACCCTTATAAAAAAAAGGGAGGGGGGGGATTAGGTCTTCCCTGATTGTAAACATTTTTATTTGGCTGTCCCACCCCCGTTAATGATATGGTTTGCCCAAAACCCCGGAAAATTGTGGGTTCGCTTTGGGCGGGGTTGCCCCCTGTCTTGGCCTCCCTTACCCGGACCGGATTTCCCTTCTTGGTCTCTTACCCCCCCACATTCTCACTCGACACCCTGTAATCGTTACTTGTTAAAATTTTGCTTTTTTTAGACAGAAGGGGTCCTATGTTCCCATTTCTGTAAACCCGGATTCCCCCCGGATTTTTTCCCCAAAACCTTCCGGGGAAGCTCCAAACCAACCCCTGCGTTCTGTTAAAACCCTTTAGGGCCCGATTCCCCTCCTTAGTTTTTATCACTTTAAACTAACTCCTTCCCCAAGCATATTTTCGTTTTAAACCAAATTCGAAATACCATGCCTCCATCCGGGGAACATGGTTCTTCTGACATTAAAATCGTTTGAGCAAATGTGCTTGCGGGGTCCCCCAAGCACCTTCTCTTTTATAAGGAGTTATCTGTATCCTCAAGTTCGCCCCACCAGCCTACGCAAAGATGGGAACAACTTTTTAACAATTTTTTTTGCACAATTTAATCCTTTCCCCTAACAATAACTTATTCCTCAAATTCCAAAACCCCCTTTAAAAAAAATTTTTAAATTATCATCCCCCCCTCTCCCCCCCCCCCCCCCCCCCCCCCCCGGTTTCCCGGCCCGGGCCCTTTGGGGCGTTGTGGCGCTGCGGGGGCACCTGCTCTTTTAGGGGGGTTGCCAAAATTTTCCCTTTTTGGGGGGAGTTTTAAAAGTTATACAAGACCTAACTGGAGCCACGCTTCCTAAATCCCCTGAAGCCGCACTATTATTTATGTTTGATCTGCCGATCTCGGTGTATAAAAAGTCTCTTCTCCGTCACTTGCTCCAGGCCGCAAAAGCGGTGATACCACGGCAATGGAAATCTTCTGACCCTCCTATTGTGGACGAGTGGTTTGCTGAAATATCACATATCTTTCATATGGAGGAACTAATAGCCCAGACTCCTGCCCAGATGGATAGGCTGGAAAGAACATGGTTTATTGGTGCTCTTTTCAGTCCTCCCATCTTTACAAGTCCCTCACCACTTAGATTTGTTGTCCCTATTTAAGGTAATCATTGGGGTCCTCGGCTCATTTCTGTGCCCTGGCCCCTCGTGTTGAAGATATACGTACACCACTCATTGCTCTGGCTTTCCGGGACGTGCTGACTGGCGGGTATATAGTTTGCGTCCTCACTATCCTCCCCTTCCCACTACTCCCCCCTCCCCACTTCCCCCCTTTTTCTCTTTTTTTTTTTCTCTCTTCTTCTTTTCTGCTTTCTTTTGTTCTGTTTTGACTGTTCTGCAAATGTATTTTCTCATATCGGTCCATAAGACCTACTGTTTTTTTTTCAGGTTTTGGTTAAAAGGCCTTCACGTTAGGCACCATCATACCATGTATTATAGGCCTTACAGACTCACAGCCAACTGTTTTGGTTCTCAATAAGCTTATATATGTAATCTCTCTTATCGTAGGCCCACAAGGCCTTTCATAATTGTTCTCTACCGCATACAATTTTTTGTATCCCTACGCAAATTGTTCTTCATTGTTTACTTGTATGTGACATCTTTTATGTTTTCAATAAAACATTTTTGAATATAAAAAAAAAAAAATTATCCACGTTTTGATGTGGTTTTCAATGTGGATTTTAAGTATTTTTTTCCACTGGAGTTAGACATAAAAAAAAGACAACTCAAATTTCTTACATCAGGAGAACAACAAAGCATTTACAAAATTATCCATTATCTTAAGCAGATTTTACCTGTGAACCTTCTCCTATGGCTCTTAAGTAAAGTTTTTCATTGACAACCTGGGGTGACGTGCTTGAAAACTGGTTCTGACTAGTCAGCCGTACTTCGCAGCAGGTCAATGTAGCATTTGTATTACAATGCATTAGGCTGTATAAATTATTTGTAGGGTGAAGCACTATAAGGAGACTCAAGTAGAAAGAAAAAGTTTTAAAGTGTAAAAAAAAAATAACCCCTTCCCGACATAGGAGGTACCCATACGTCCTAGCGAGAAGTACGCCCCCGCAAATGGACACATGGGTATGTCCTGGAGATCGTGATGCCTTCCAAGCAAGTCCCGCATGATCGCAACATGGAACCAGCAGTATATTACCACTTGCCTCATGCCGCATCACCCGCGGCCGGAGTGAGCTCCGACCACAGGTGATTAACCCTTAACTATCGTTACCGTTCATGATCGCCATAGCAAAGGTACAGAAAAGAGGTATGACCTCTAGAGCATCATATGAAGTCCATAATCTTACAAATAAAAAATGTCAATTCATCCTGCAAAAAAAAGCCCATAATCCATATATAGAAAAATCGAAAAAGTTATGGCTATCAGAAAAACACCATTTTTTTTATAAATATGTTTCTATTGTGTAAAATTGATAAAGCATAAAAAATAAACTTTATATAACTGTAACTGTAATGACCCACATAGTAAAGTTATCTTGTTATTTACACCACACAACGAACGCTGTAAAATTGAAACCCAAAAAAACAATGATGGAAATGCATTTTTCCCCCATTTTCATGGTCCAATGCTAACAAAAACTATGGAAGACCTGTGGGCCCATAATGCACAATACACCCCTAGATGAGATCCATGAGGGGTGTTGAATCCAAGATGGGGTGCCTTTTGGAAAGTGTCACCTGTTTTGGTAATTTAAGGGCTTTGCAAATACGACATGGCACCCACGAAAATCTGCGTTGCAAAAGCCAAATAGGGCTTGTACATCCTGCCAAGCACCCAAACAGCAGTTTACACCAACATACAGGGTATTGGCGAACTTGGAAGAAATTGCGTAGCAAAATTTCTGGTGCTTTGGATATATTCTGGGTGGGCCCCAGGTAGACAGTGGGCAGGGCCCTATTGCTCAAAAAAAAGAAAAAATACTCTCCCGTTCCCCTGATGAGACAAGCAACATGCCGGCTTCAAATTAAGCCCGACATAGGTGGTGTAATGATGTGACGTAATCGTTCCACCTACGTCAGCATTAGAGGCTGACCACTGGTAGGCTTGAGGCCTTCCGGTAATAGCCTCCGACCACAGACCCAATGCAGCAATTGCACAAACTGTTACACTGTCTCTACTTTGGGCCAAGGTATGCACCTACTTATCAACTTTTAAATATTGGGAGATTTTTGAGGGGTTGTTAAAGCTTCACCTTCTTTACAGACCACACCCTTTTTTTACAGTCCACACCTATTTTTTACAGGTCTTCTTCTCACAGTCAGAAATCATAATTACAACTTTAACAACTTAAAAAATTGCATACATATTCCAATAGACATAGCTTTTTTATTTTTCTGTCAATCGAGCCGTTTGAGGGCTTTTTTTTGTGTGGTATAATAAACTTAATTGAAGCATCCAGTGTCAGGCAGCAGCTGCCAAGGCAAATAGGATCATGGGGTGTATAAAAAGGGGCATAGATGCACATAATGAGAACATTATTCTCCCTTTATACAAGTCACTGGTTAGACCACACATGGAATATTGTGGACAGTTTTGGGCACCTGTGCACAGGAAAACCATTTGTTTGAGCTTGAAAGGTACAAAGGCAGCAAACAAAAATAACAGAAGGACTGGAGTGGACTACAATACCCAGAAGGTTTTGCAAGATTTGGGTTATTTGTTTTAGAGAAAGACGGTTCGGGGGGGACTAATTATAAATGTATAAATTATTAAAGGTCAATATAGAGATCTCTCCCAAGATCTAATTATACCCAGGACTGTATCTAGAACAAGGAGGCGTCCTCTACGTCTTCAGGAAAAAAGGTTCCTACATAGACATAGAAAGGTATTCTTTAATGTAAGAGTAGTGAGACTGGGGAACTCTCTGATAGAGGAACAGAGTTCAAAAAGGGCTTGGATGCATTTCAGGAGAGTAATAATATAACAAGTTATAGTGACCAGGATTCTGGAGAGGGGTCGCTGATCCAGGGATTTATTCTGATTGCCAGATTGGAATCTGGAAGGATTTTTTCCCTAAAATGAGGACAATTGACTTCTACCTCATGAGGGTTTTTTGCCTTCTTCTGGGTCAACACTGTAGCTCAACAGGCTGAACTGGATGGACGTATTTCTTTTTTCGGCCTGACAAACTATGCAATTATGTAACATGTATCAGTATCTCACTTTATTTATTAAAAAATATATATTGGTGATGGATTCCTTTCAAATGCCAGATTTTCTGTTAACCATAGCGTCTAAAGGGTTTGATGACCATTACATGCTATAGTGTCAAAATATTCAGTTATTACATGATAGTATGGGAAGAGGCTAATCACCACTATCAATACTTAGGGGGACATGTATGATCGGAACTTTCACACATTTTCAGGCGTATAATCTGCCTCACTGTGCCGACTCCGCTGTCGGACGCTGTTAGGCACAAGGTTTGCCACTTTCTAATGCGCCTAACATGATGGGCCGTTCTGGGGCGGGACGCACCACATTAAAAAAATCCAACACATGTATGAATGCGGGTTGGCAAAGTAAGGCGCATTACAGCTCCGACAGGCAGAACTATTCCAATGTGGTCTGTCTGCCAGAGGCGTCGAAGTTTGCCCTCCGTTTATGAGCGCACTTCGGCACCGACATACATGAGGCGCAGTTTTCACGGTAAAAAAACGTGAAAACAGGCGCTTCGACGCGCCGATTTTTATACACATCCCCCTTAATTTTGAGTTTTTGAAGCAATACTATGTTATTTGGATGACTTTCCAACCTCTAAATATAAACACAAATTTTCCCACTTATTGACAGAAAGCAGATATTTTGAGAGTTGTGAAAGTGAAAACATATTATATTAATATTATAAATGTGCACAGTTTCCTTAGTTTTAACAAAACTAACACTTTATTAATTGGTGCCTTATTACTGTAATGCAATAACATTCAATGAACAAGACTCAACCCTCTGAAGTACAGAATCCTTCAAGGACTAGAGCTTACAGGGCTGTATTGCAAGAAGTGGTGTCAACAAGATGTACAATAACAGGGCTTCCAATACCATTCAGCTGAGTGAGCCCCCTTGTGGTAGAAGGCAGGTGTGAAACACAATTGTAGAAGTTCTCTATAACTTCCATCCCTTGGAGAAATGGAGGAGTTTGTGCCATCCCAGTATTTGTAGAAATAATAATAATGATGTGTTTATATGTGGAGACAACACTACACCAAAAAATCTATGGGTTGACAACACTACAACCAAAAATAAATCTGGGGACAACATTACACCAAGAATTCTACAAATGTATGGACAACACTACAACCAGAAATAAATCTGGGGACAACACTACACCCACAATTCTACAAATGTAGGGACAATACTGCACCCAGAAATCTATTGATCAAAAACTTAAAATTATTTTGATCCTCTTGGGTTAAAAACACTGAAAATGTTTAAAATGTAATAAAAAAATCAGACACTGGAAATAAAACTCCCATAAAGTGTCAGTTTTATTACATAAAAGTTATAAAATTGTCAGAAACAACGCGTTTCGCTGGGTATCACAAGTCCCGCTTCATCAGTTTCATACATAGCCTACTAGGAAGGAACTTTGTTAAGGACTAGTTTGAAATTGGTGCGCTGTCAGCATAGAACGAAAGTGAGACAAAAACCTTGCTCTGTTCTAGAGCGCCTACAAACGTCAATAGACATATAAGGGCATGTCCCCACGGCACGGGTTTGCGGACGGTTTTTCAAAAACGGTTTGCGGGTTTTTGGGGGTTTTAACCATCTAAAAAACCGTCCGCAAACGAGCACAATGGGCTTCTCTGGAAAACTCGTGCAGCAGTCCCCACTGCACGGGTTTTCCGCCCGCGGTTCTTCTGCCCGTGGGCTGCCCGAAAAACATTCAACATGCACATTCTTACGTCCGGTTTTTGGACGGAATATAAGCATGTCAATGTGAAGGGGGAGAAAAGCCGTCCCCCCATTGCGGAGAAAAGCTGTCCACCCTCCAACCTCCCCCGTGGCCGTGTGCACAGCACACAAAGCGGACAAATACCAGATAAACCTACCGGTATTTGTCCATTGCTGTGTAAACGGGGCCTAAATGTTCACTCGTGTTGTTACATATTATACAGCAGAGCATTATCCAAGAAACTTTCACAAACCATTATAAATAACCTCTGTATTACAAATACACCTTCTTTACACTAAACCCTATGGAGGTTATTTATAATAATACTTGTGACACTTTATGGGAGTTTTATCTCCAGTGTCTGATTTTTTTATTATATTTTAAGCATTTTAGCTCTCTTATCCCAATAGGATCAAAACTTTTTAAAAGTCTTTGATAATTTTTCATGTTTTTTTCCTGGCGTTGTATTCCGAGGTTGCTGTGCTGTGACGACATTGGAGCTGCTCCCTACGGTTATGGATTAGATTGTTGTTGTCTGACCAGGCCCGGACTGCCCATAGGGCAAACCGGGCATTTGCCCGGTGGGCCGCTGGGGTCCGGGCCGCCGGCGCGCTACTGGGGCCGCAATGGTCGCATTAGCGACCGGAACCCTGTGGCAGGGGACCGACAGGCCCCCTTCACCACACGGCTGCACGGCCGGGTCACCGACCCAGCCATGCAGTCATCACGGCCGCCGCCTGCACCGCACGGTGCAAGCAGCAGTTGAGGCTGAACAGCGTGGATCTTCTGATCCCGTCTGTTCAGCTCCCAGGAGGCAGCTGGGCAGGCGCGCGATGTAATGACATCATCGCGCGCCCGCTCCGTGTCCCGCACACTGCTGCCGGCGGCCTCCAGGGAAGACAGAAGAGGAAGTAGAGACCTCAGGTAAGTATTGTTTTTATTTATTTTTTTAAACTACTAGCCCTGGCTACCTATTTTACCAGCCCTGTCTGCCCATATGCTGCCCTGGTACCTATATACCCGCCCTCTCTGCCCATATGCTGCCCTGGCTACCTATATACCAGCCCTGGCTACCTATATACAGCCCTGTTGCCCATTTGCTGCCCTGGCTAACCTTATACCAGCCCTGTCTGCCCCTATGCTACCCTGGCTTCCTATATGCCAGCCCTGGCTTCCTTTATACCAGCCCTGTCTGCCCATATGCTGCCCCCGGCTACCTATATACCAGCCTGTCTGCCCATATACTGCCCTGTCTACCTATTTTGCTGCTTTTGTTACCTATATACCAGCCCTGGTACCCATATGCTGCTCTGTCTACCCAGTACCAGCCCCGTCTGCCCCTATACTGCCCTGTTTGCCTATATACCTGCCCTGGCTACCTATATGTGCTCTGTCTACCTATATTACCAAACCTGGTACCAATTACTGCCCTGTTACCTATATACCTGCCCTGTCTACCTATATACCTGCCCTGTCTGCCTATATACCTGCCCTGTCTGCCTATATACTGCCCCTGTCTCCCTATAAGTGGCCCTGTCTATATACTGGTCCTATCTGGCTAATTACTGGCCCTGACTGCCTACATACTTGCCCTGACTGCCTACATACTTGCCCTGCCTACATACCGGCCCTGCCTACATACTGGCCCTAGCTGGCTAATTACTGGCTCTACATGGCTAATTACTGGCCCTAGCTGGCTAATTACTGGCCCTACCTGGCTAGTTACTGTGGGCAGCCCCAGCTACCTGGCTAGTTACTGTGGGCAGCCCCAGCTACCTGGCTAGTTACTGTGGGCAGCCCCAGCTACCTGGCTAGTTACTGGGGGCAGCCCCAGCTACCTGGCTAGTTACTGGGGGAAGCCCCAGCTTCCTGGCTAGTTACTGGGGGCAGCCCCAGCTTCCTGGCTAGGTACTGGAGGCAGCCACAGCTACCTGGCTAGTTACTGGAGGCAGCCCCAGCTACCTGGCTAGTTACTGGCGGCCAATTACAGGGGTAGGCCCTGTCTACCTACCAAATTAATGGAAGACGGTCCTGTTTACCTACCTAATGGGGGGTCTACCTATTTACTTGCCACTTATCTGACATTTTTTAATTTCTAATTTTTACGGTCTAACATACGCTGTTTGGGGAATTGATAGGAAAGTGCTGAAAAAGAGAGGAGTCTAAGATGCATTTGTGTTGAATTCTACAGGGACGAGTAGTGACCGGGAGAAGAAGACATTGCATGCTGTACTGGACAGAGAAAGAAATGGAAGGGAATGACTCAGCAGGGACGATGATACAAAATAGACGGAAACTTAACTCATAGACGCTCTTGTTCCATTACTTCAGATGCCCCATCCCAGCCGATGACTTCCCCATTCATTTATCACATAACCACTGCAGCCATTCACAGGGAACGAGAGCATTTACAAGCATTTTTTCTTTTATTTTCTTCATGCCCCAACAAACTAACAAGTTTTTATTTTTATGTCAGAACACCCCTTTACAAATGCAGACATTTTTTGCTCCTGCTAGATTCACGTGCTGTAAAAAGATTGCTGAAAAATATGGGTGACATCTATAAATTTGCATGCACCATTTTAGTAACTTGCTGCCGACACACCAGTTTTTAATAGATGGAGAGGAGTGTATGATATGACAGTATGTATGAAAGTGTTATGTGACAAACTGTGTGGCAGTTTCATACTACATTTTGGTGCATTAAAATGTGTTGTCAGGCGCACATTGCGCCAAATTTGGCCGTACACCTGTTCATACATCTATAGAACCAGCAATATAGGGAAAAACATGGCGAAGGCGAATTTATAGATGTCGCCCTATGTGCCTATTTGTGAAGATAAAAATGTGCCTATTTTGCCTGCTATTTTACATGCATTTTGACGCTCTTTTTTTTTTCTTTTTTGCCATTTTATGCATGTTGATACAGATGTATGAAAAGTGTTGGGGTCTAAAATGTCATGTGCTGTGATGGTGGGCAGTACATGCCTATGGTTGTAAATGCATAAATTTGACATGAGTTGACAGTGTGCTAAAAAGTGTTCTATGTTATGATAAAATTATTCTTAGCCACAACACTTTTAAAGGCATTGCTCATAAACTGCAAGACTTCCAGGCATGTGAGATACATAAGGTATTGTATCATATGAATTGGCATAGACATGCCCATTGCCAAACGGCACAGCCAAAAGTGGCCACATTGTCGTACAGACTTATTCTTTTATAAATATGTTGAACATGGTGCACAACATTATTTTTGTTGTAACTTACACCTGAAAACTGGTGCAGCAACCATCATACACAGGGACGTATTTACAGCTCATGCTGCCCTAGGCACTGAGCTTGAAAATGCCCCAAAGACCAGCTTACACTTGCCAATTATAGTTATGGCTCACTTGTTTCTGAGCGATCCCTAGTTCTATATTAAAGATCTATTTAAAAAATAAAGTTTAAAACACCACCTTTTGCCATTCTACAGCTGAAACCAGAAGTTTACATACACTACATAAAAAGACACATATACATGTTTTTCTCACTATCTGACATGAAATCAGAATAAACCTTACCCGTTTTTAGGTCAATTAGGAACCAAAATTATTTATATTTGCCAAATGCCAAAATAATGAGAGAGATAGTTTTTTAAGGCGTTTTTATTACTTTCTGTGGAGGGATGTCAGTAGGTTATTTAAAATTTTTATGGAAAAATGTTTATAATACTTCCTTTTATTAACTGATAACATTTTGTATTTTTTTTTCTAGACCTGGATATCAGGAAGAGGTGGAAATCGGTGTGGGACTGTTTCATCCACTGGAAAAAGAGAGTCTCCCAGTGGGTCGTCTCCCCCCAACATGCCATCTGCCCCATACAACCAAGAGCTTATGTTCCACTTTCACCCATACAACTTTAAGTATAAATTTTTATAACAAAATTTTAGTGATCTATCATTTCTACCCCCGGCATACAATATGATCGTATTGTACGCCGGGGACGACGAGACGTAATTCATAGTTCTCTATGAGAGTTATGAATTACCGTAATTGCGGTGCTCATTTCGGCTGTATTAACCCCTTAAGCCCCAGGCCTGAAAAGTAGTTAATGACCAGAACATTTTTTTAGTTTTTGCCCCCTTGCGTTTCAACAGTTGTAACTTTTTTTTATTTTTTTCAATAATGCAGTTGTATGTGGCCTCGTTTTATCCGAGATGTGTTGTACTTTATGGGTGAATAGTTTAAGTTCACTTATAAATAACTGCAGAATTTTTTAAAACATTTTTTTACATTTTTTTTTACACCATTCACATTTCACACTTAATAACTTGTTAGATTTATTCTACAGGTTATTACGGTCATATGGATACCTAATATTTGTAGGGGTTTTTTGTGTGCACAATTATTTTTTATTAAATATTTATTTTTATTTTATTATTTTTTATTCATTTTTTTTTATAATTTTTATGTTTTTTACTTTTTTTAAAAAAAATACCCTGAAGGGAGAACTTTTTTACATTTTTTTTAACACTTAATAATGTATTAGCATATTCATATATGCTAATACATTATAATCTGTGTCAGTTTGACACAGGCAGTGATCAGGACAGCACACAGTGTGTCCTAGTCACTGGCTTCATACACAGACAGCTCTGAGACTACTCTAGGTCCCCAGAGCTGACTGTACAGCCGTTCCCCGAGCTTTGTTGGGTCACCGGGTGTTCTGATCACCCGACAGAGCAGGGAAACCGTTTGATTGCGCTGCGGTAACGCACCGCCGCAATCAAAGGGTTAAAGCACCGGGATGTGGAGGTTTCCCCTGCTACCTGGTACTCTCAGGAGATGCTCTCCGATCATGGCTGTGTAGTACAGCCCCGATCGCAGCGCGAGCCGCAAACCCCGAAGTCTGCAGCAACGCCAAAAGTCGGTGGGCGGTCGTTAAGGAGTTAAAGCGCAAATACGCAACGAAATGTGCACCGCAATTATGCTGAGTGAACATACCCTAACATTAACATATTTGATTTGTACGAACAGTGGCCCACGTGTGAAAACTGTCTAGGTATAAGACTTTATTTATTGCCCATAGCAACCTGTCAGAGCTCCTCTCCACCTTACAGAATACCAACACCCTGCACACTATCAATAAACAAATCCCAAATACATTGAAAAATCTATATTAAATGCCTAAATAAATTGAAATTAAAGAGACAGGTACTTACCCTCCTTTATGACGCACTAATTCGTTACAGCCCTGTTTAAAAAATTCACATAGTTCATGGTCTTTTAAAATTATATGATTCACTAGGCCAGGATTGCATGAGTTTTCAGATGTGCCAGGGTTGCATAGGTTTCCACAAGAGCCAGAATTGGCAGTATTGCCTGAGTTTCCACCGGCAGTCTCTGGATTGCAATCAATTTATGCCATTTTTGATGTCTTCCAAGGCAAAGGCAAAATGCTATTGAAAAAAAAGAAATGTGAAATGTAGAACTTTTATACTGTCAATGGGCTGTAATGGACCAAGGTAGTGGATCCGCTGGGCCACCACAAGTTATGGTTGTAGCCGTACCAGGGAGCGGAGTCTAAGTGGGTCCCGGCTTTCACCAGAGCCCGCCGCAAGGCGGGTTGGACTTGCCGCGGGGATTCCACCAGGTCGCTACCCCTGATATGACTTGCTTGCGGTGGTAGCCGAGGTGCAACGCAGTACCAAATCGGCAGGCAAACTCATAGTTGGGGACGGGCCAAAAGGTCAGTGCAGGCAGCAAAGGTTCGTGGTCGAGAAATATAAGCCAGAGGAACTGGTACACGGAATTGGCAACTGGAACGTAAAGAAGGCTTCCTCGCATAGGGTAAGGCACTATGGAATCGGCGGAGTAAAGGAAGAGGTGGAGCCATTATATAGGGTCAGCGGCTGGCAAATCCAATTACCGGCGTGCTGGCCCTTTAAATCTGACAGATCTGGCACGCACGCGCCCTAGGGAGCGGGGATGCGCGCACCGGCCGGCAATCAGCGGAAAAGCAGCAGGAGCGCGGTCAGGTAATACAATGCGCCCGTGGGAGCGCGTGCGCACGCAGACCGCGGCACCACCAACAGGGATAGGGCGGACACAAGTGCGTCCACAGCCCGGACCACGGCGTTGACACCTAATAAAAATTATCCAATGATTATTCTATTTTTGTTTTATTTTATTTTATTATTTTATAGGGTGCATCTAGGATGCTGAAAAGTGCTAACAGCTTGATTTAAATAAGAATATCATGTTCATAGATTTGTTTGAGAACTAGGGGTGTAGCTTTATCTATCACGTGAATAGAGTGCTAGATTATTTAAAACATAATATGGTGTTTACAAGGTGCAAATAGGTTAATTAAAAAAATAGGATGTTTAGTGGTTACTTTATAATAATATTAATAAAGTAGGCTCCAAAATACATGACCAAAAAATTTGTCAAATATGCGTCATAAAATTGTTTTTATACAGAAGCTGAGGCTTCTTTGGAAACATTTTGCAGCACATATTCAGAGTTGTAATTACAGTTACATAAATATGCATTGCAATACGCTGTGTGACCATACCCTTAATGAATCCTATAATCAGTGTTTGGGAGTATTTAAAATACAAGTAATTAAAATAGTATTTAAAATACTTGTCAGGTATTTGTATTTTGTAATCAAAATACTTTTTTTATTCAGTATTTTGTATTTGTAATTAAAATACTTTTAGGAAGTATTTTAAGTATTTTAATTACTTTCTAAATTCAAAACAAATGTAATTTAAATAACCCGCCTCACCGCGAGTCGCGTCATCACTCTCGTTTCTCGTATCTCGTGAGAGGTGCGACGAGAGGAGGGAAAATTCCAGCGCGTTCCAGCAACACAAGTCCACCTTGTAGTGAAGCGTGATTTATTTTTAGTCTTTAATCATCCCGATCGCGTAATCCATTCCGTAAAATTACCGTATATACTCGAGTATAAGCCGATCCGGATATAAGCCGAGGCCCCTAATTTTACCACAAAAAACTGGGAAAACGTATTGTCTTGAGTATAAGCCGAGGGCGGGAAATCCACCATTGCAGATAAAAAGTCTGGTCATGTGCATTACAGCTTAGTAACTCCATATGCCTCATAGTAATAGCAGTTAACCCCATCATGTCCCTCACATTAACCCCCTGTGCGCCTCAAATAAGAGTTACTGATATGTGAGAGACATGGAGGTAATAATTAGGTATCTTCATAATTAAGGTCCTTTATGAGTACCCCCATGTGTCTCACATATTAGTAACCCTTATATAGGGCACACAGGGGTTAATATGAAGGACATGATAGGGTTAACTGCTATTAATGTGAAGCACATGGAGTTACTGAAACTAAATTAATATCCCCAAATGCCTGACGTTAATAGGCATAGTAACTAAAGGAAGGTACCTGTATGTTTCTCTTTACTGTAGCATCCTCGCCTCCATGTGACAGACATCTTCTATAGGAGTCGGACACAATGAATCCTGGCCACTGACATATCTGCAGGGTAGATGCTAATCCTAGTGGGCTAAAGGACCTCTGATCCATTTTTTGTTTTTTTATTAAATTTTTTGTTTACATTTTTCAAGTATTTTAGTATTTGGAAAATACTTTTGAAGTAGTATTTAGTATTTGTATTTAAAATACTTCAGGATTAAAGTATTTAGTATTTGTATTTAAAATACTTCAGTCATAAGTATTTTGTATTTAAAATACTTTCCCAAAGTATTTTCCCGAACACTGCCTGTAATATCCATTGTAATTTAAAATAGAAACCAGTAGCTATGTTCTTCCTATCTTAAGCGCTACCTTAGGTCGATATTTGGTTATAGTGCACTATTCTGAGGATACTCTCTGCCTTGTAGCTAAAATAAATTCACTTCGACATCCTCCCCATCCCCCAACATGTTTCGCCACCGAAGTAGTGTCTCTATCTTTTTGCTGTAAAAATAAATTCATTTGCGGGAATCTCTTCCTGACCATGATGTAAACGTACGTCAAATGTTGAGAAGGGGTTAATAGATACTTATACTATAATCCTGGTTTAAATAATATGTTATTTCTACTGATACATTTCCTTTAAATCATGACACCTTCTCCAGTCCTTGGCACTAGACAATGGATTTCCTCATTTTCAGGGCATATGTCTACCAATGGTTTGGGTCCGTTCAGTATTTTTATTGTAACACACAAATAGTGATTTAACAGCATGAAATTAATATACATGGGACAAATCTGGCTTCGTCTTCAATGATCCCGTCTGTCATTGTTTGAACGGGATGTGGGTGAACAATATTTCAGTTTTAAAGTTGATATTTGTAATGCATGTGCATATGTCTCTGTCCCCTGAAGTCATCTGCGGGGGTTCTTATCCAACAATTATGAAATAAAGGTAAAGAAGAGAAATATTTAAGATTTTAATGCTGTTACAAACTAAACATAGAAATAGATTCTCAGTCCTAGTGCAGAATAAAATAACAGTTACAATTGTAAGGCCAAGAGCAAGTGTAAGTGCCCAGGAAATCTAAATTTCAGTCATGTGCTGACTTAAAGCATGCCAAATGTTTATGTAGATATATGGCTGTGTGCAGCAGTGAATTTGTCTAGAACTTCACATAATTGCCATAACTTGTGGATTTAAAAAAAAAAAAAAAAAAAAAAAAAAAAAAAAAAAATATATATATATATATATATATATTATATATATAAATATATATATATATATACATACTATTTACAAATATTTATATATATATTTATTTATTTAAAAATCCACAAGTTATGGCAATCGATTATGAGAAGTTCTAGACAAATTCACTGCTGCACACAGCCATAAAGTGCAAGGATAAAATTCTGACTGTTAAGAGCTGTCACTGGGGGAACCTCTAGGAGATTTTGTAAGATAGCTTTGATTGTACACAATAATAAATCTGCCTTTTTAACGCTTTTCTGCCCATGGCATACTACTATGCCATAAGAGGAAGTGTAACTGCTGTAGGTAGTGAGTCCACTGGACCAACGCAAGCGGTAGCCTAAGCCACATCAGGGGGCAGAGTCTAAGGAGTCGGGTTGGGTTGCTGAGGCAGGACACCACCAGGTCGCTACCCCTGATGCGACTTGCTTGTGATGGCAGCCGAGGTGTAGCATGGTACAGAATTGCAAGACAGGCTCGTGGTTGGAGACAGGCAGGAAGGTCAGGGCAGGCGGCAGACAGAACGTGATCAGAGGACAGAGGCAGAGGTCAAGATACACAGAATAACAGAATGCTACAAGAACGCTTTCTGTAGAGGCAATGGCACATTAGATCTGGTAAGGACTAAACGGGTGGCTGACCTGAATAGGGTCAGCACCTTGTGATTAACAAATCACTGGCAAGCTGCTCTTTTAAATTTTACTAAGCTGGCACGCGCACACACTAAGGAACGTGACGCACGCCGGCCCTCAGGAGAGCAGTGGGGAGCAAGGAGAGGTGAGTACTGATGCTGGGACTGACTATAGCAAGTGCACCCACAGACCAACATGCAGGTCGCGCCACCGCTCGTGCCCAAGACAGGAGAAGAACCATGAGTGCGCCCGCGACCCACTGTGCAGGCAGCAGGAGCACCCGCGCTCATGACAGGAAGTCTGTTATTGCCATGAACTGTAATATCATATTGATTGTGTGCGCACCGAAGTTTTACCCATGTAGTCATCGCTGGAGCCCTGCTGTGACTGACAGCCAACTTACTTTTGCAGCAGCTGTAATTGGAAGTAACTATAGTATAGCACTAACCACAGAACAGTGTGGCGGCTTAGTGGTTAGAACTGTGGCATTGTAGTGAGCAAAATAAAATCTGCATAAAGCTTGTATGTCCTCGCAATTTTCATATGGGTTTCTTTGCAGACTCCAAAAAAACATAGAGATAAATTAATTTTGAAATTATGGGCGACAGGTGACAAAAGAGGTGCGGCCATGCCACTTTTAAGGCACATTAAATGAGTGTGTAGTGCGCCTGAATGAAAGAACCTGGTCAAAAATCTGACATGTGGTCTACCTTGCATAGTATAATTGATGTCCCTAATATGGGTGCATAGCATACTTTAGGCGCATAGTATATCATTGCTAGCATATTAGATGTGACTACTTTAGGCGCATTCAAATGTGTTGTGCCTTGCAAATAATGCCTAACTTTGGCGTATTACAGTTCATTTATATAGAGAATAGGGCGTCAATTTTTTTTTGCAAAATACACCAAAAAAAATGGCGCAGCCATAATGGAACATGTCACCTTAAATTATTAATCCTAATGGGAACATCAATAAGTGTGAGTGATGACAGTCTCTGTACTGCACTGTGGAAGATGTTAGTGCTATATAACTGGACGATAGGATGCCTGTCACCATTATGCAGACAGGCATAGCACACTAAGGCTATGTTCACATGGCTTATTTTGGGTCGCATTTCGCCACGTATTGAGAGCGTACTGGGTTCTAATACGGGCAAAATGCGCCCCAATTATTACGGTAATCCATAGTTCTCTATGAGAACTGTGGATTACGCCTTCTCTCCCCGCGTATACAATTCGATCGTATTGCACGCGTGTGGAGATAATTGACATGGTCATTTATTCATGGTGCTTACGCGCCACGAGTAATGACAGTCTATGGGGCCGGTGGGCTGCCGCCTCCCCCAACCCCCCGTGCAGCGGGAGTACGAGCTCCAGAACACCTGCCGTAATTGTGGGGCGTACTGTACACCCCGCAATTAAGCCGTGTGAACATAGCCTTAAACATGGATTGGAACAATGAGATGAACAACCCAGCTCATAGAGATTAAAGCTGAAAAAAAGGAAAACGAAGTATAATAAATAGTAAAAAAGAAAAATAGTTGTTTTCTATGTAAAAAAAAAAAATAACAAGCCATAACGGCACATAGTTATCACATTGTATCAATCCCTACTGCAATGTATTACATTAATGCCCAAAAATCAATTTCCTTAAAGAGAACCTGTCACATAGGTGATGCCTCCCTTGCTGAGGGCAGCACAAGCCAGTGTCAGACCTGCTGTTTCCAGCGCTGTGTCCCTTATTCTGTAAGATGCAGCCGTTTCAGAGCATTTAATGCTCAAATCTTATACATGAGCAGGTGTTAGCCACGCCCACCAAAGGCTAGCCCCGCCTTGTGTTAATGGACACATATTGCAAAGTGACTTGTTTTTGAGAGATCTTTAACATAAAAAGCAATCCTTGTAGTGAGACAACCCCTTTAATAATAGGATCATCAGGGCCTACAAGCTATTTACCCAATTTACAGACTACAGGATGCCGTAACCTGCACAGGACTTGTTGTTCTCTGAATTTCTATATAACATATACATATGCACATATATACAGTAAATTTATATGTATTCAGAGGACAATAAGTCTTGTGCAGGCCCTGAAAAGAAATTCTTACATCCTGCATTCTATATGAACCAATACTGCAGCGTTGAGCGACAAACCAGATTGAGGAAAATCCCTCTGCTGAATGCATGGATGATGTTTCCTTACACACAGCAGAGCTGATATTCTTCTAGGAGCTTTATTACAACTCCAGGAGAAAGGAAAGTCTTCTCAGCTATGTGCACGTTTTCTTCTGTGGGTGAGCAGGAAAAGGGGGCAGTAACACATGGCTGCAGGATTGCACTAAACATAGATTTTCGATATAGGTGGTTTCCATGGAGTAGCAGCAGCAACCTCAGTTCTCATAGGTTTGCGTAGGAACTGTATACACATAACGGTTGGATATTTTTAATAAAGGCTATTTGTAAAATTGGTACATTTGTGAAATTAAATCCATTGCAGCATAAAAAATTATTGTTCACAAGATTACACATAGCTTTATTTTTTCGAGGATTACCCTACCGATATCCTTTCTGTGTCACCACAGTCCCAAAGTGACTGCAATGGGATATCCAGCAACAAAATGACCTAGAATTTTACAAAAAGTCTACATTAGGGCAGAGGGGTAAAAAATTACCAGAATATCACCTTCAGGTAATGAAGAAACCAATAAGTTAAAGGGGTTGTCTCACTAGAAAGATTGCTTTTTATGTTAAAGATCTTACAAAAACAAGTCACTTTGCAATAAGTGTCCATTATCAGTGTCCTACCTATTCCTAGATATCCCCTCTTGTATGGCCTGCATCAGCTCCTCAGGTCACTATAGCTACAGACCTGTTTGATCTATCCTGATAGGCTGCCAGTACTGGTTGCTATAGCTACAGACCTGGCTTCTACTGTAGCCTAGTAGAAGCCAGTAAACACGCCCCTGAATTCAAAATGAAACCAGGAAAATAGGACTGAGGTAAGATGAATCAGTGTAGTGAGACAACCCCTTTAATGTAAAGCTACTGGAGGTGTTATAGAAGCAATATTTAGGCTCTGTTCACATGGCGGGATGCAGCATCTGTACATCAGGGGCGTCTGTCCCCTGATGAAGCCAGTTAGCTGGTGAACCATGTTGGGGAGGTCAGGCATGACATTTTAATTTGTGATTTCCTACCTCTTTCTACTGTGCTACCCGCTGCAGAGGGTCTCACAAGGAAACCTTATATGTTTCATGCCCATTAGATTAGGGATGATTGCCCAAGTAAGATGTTTTGGATTCCTTTTTGGAGTTAGCAAATCACTGTATATATAGGGTTTCCCTGCTAATAGGTGGTGTTCCACCAGACTTGATAATAGAAAAGGAGTTATTCCTTCACAATTAGAAAGGGACAAATTGAGAGGTTAGAAATAAATTTTTAAAAATAGTGTGTATCGAGGTTAAGTGTTATATATATAATAAAAGTTACGTTTTAGTGCTTTATAGATTGAAAACTAGTAGAGTTTAAGTTTGCCTATGGCAAAATAGTAAATATAATCTGTGGTCATACACTGGCGAAATCTGCTGCTTATAAAGCCATAGGCATATCAGCTCTGCTATTCTTAGCTGATATTAGCCAAAAAGCAAAAAGGCAAAGAAGGAGAGGCCCACCACAACCAAAAGAGACTACGTATAGTTACCTTTTCTCCACCTTTTGGGTAAAGCTTTTTTGATCACCTTGTTTTATGCTTCTTTACTATAATTGGCATTGATCTTTTTGCACTGCTGATTCATGGCTATTACTTGCTGGGTTTGATATGGTGATTGCCCAATTTTCTGGTCCATTACTTTTGGTATGGTGAATTAATTATTGGGCGATTGTTCCTTCTATATTTATGTAGCACTACGTGCATTTATACTGTTTATGAAATATTATTTGTAATGATTAATCACTTGTTTCTATATGAATTTGTATGTATTGATTGAACTTTTTGATACTTTATATATATTTGTAAAATTGTGGCTGTTATATTGTTAGAGTATCATGTTTTTCTAGGACTTTGATGTTTTGAGAGTTTCTGTATACCAGTAAATAATTTCCCATTCTGAACTATTTTGATATGTTTTTATTATGTTAAATAATTTTTATGCTTTGGTATATAATAAAAAGATTGAGTTTTATTCTTTTTTGGCTTGCTAACCTTCTTTTTGGTGTGTATTCTTAGCTGAGCTTGTTAGAGGGATATTTGTGATAGAAGAGTTTAAATGGCAAAAGGCTACAGAGCTCTAAAGGGTTAAAGTTTGACAGTAAAAAAGATAATCAAGCTACTGTGCTGCTGATAAGACACGGCAGGAAATGATGTCATCATTCTGGCCATTGCTAAAGCAGGAAACGGTGGTTGGTAACCTATGAAACCTTCTGTATATAAGCAGAAGAAGATAAATGCTCTAACTCTGAAATGAAGCCAAATTGGAACAGCGATGTAAATAGTAATGGTCTTTATTTACTTTTGCCTATTTGTTCAAAGCTAATCGATGTGGTGGAAAAAAAAACTTTAAATTTCAGTTTTCCAATACAAGTCAGTGGATTCAAACTTTGAGCAATAGATACGTAACTGCTATGGCATCCTGCAGATTTATAGTTAAACAGCTTGACTTGACCAAAAAGGTTATTCTTTTTTTGACTTTTTCGATCCATCTTTAACATGTGCGAACGTTCCAGCAAATACAGTATGTACCCAAATATTTGTCTCCTACGTTATCTACTGTATTTCTGGCATCCATAGATGTGTCCTTCCTTACCTTTTCTCTTGGCACGAAATAAAACATAACTGTAAAAAATGTGATGTCTAATGTATGAAAACTATCTAGCAGTAAGACTATCTTTGTTGCCCATAGCAACCAATCAGAGCTCATAGCAACCAATCAGAGACAATAGCAACCAATCAGAGCTCAGCTTTTAGTTTTCCAGAATACTATATGAAATGAAAGCTGAGCTCTGATTGGTTACTATGAGCTCTGAGTGGTTGCTGTGGGCTCTGATTGGTTTCTATGAGCTCTGATTGGTTGCTATGGGCAACAAAGATAGTCTTACTGCTAGACAATTTTCATACATAAGGCCCAATGGGCGACCTGTATGAACTTGCCAGTTCTACCTCTGTCATTAATAATCCGACAGTCTGTATGAAAGTGTCTCACAGCACTTTTTATAAATGTGTCTATGCCAAAAGTAGTCTCAGCCATGTAACTGGTATGAATTTGTATAACAGTTTGACGCCAAACTTTGGCGCATTTTTGGCGCATTGTACGACTCTGGCGAGACACGCCCCCCGCATCTTTGTGGGTTTTGCTACCAATGTTGTTTTGAATAATGAGAGTTCTAAATAACATTTGTGACAAAGTAAGGGTGGACACATCTGTTTCTAAATGTGTTAGGCAGGGTTCACACTGTATTTTTTTATTTATACTTTTCATCAGTATTTGTAAGCCAAAACCAGGAATGAAACTAGAGAGAAAAAGTATCATGGAAAGGGTTTTACCTCTTTTTGATCCATTCCTGGTTTTGGCTTACAAATACTGATACAAAATGCATGTTAAAACCTTGGTGTGAATTTAGTCTTATTCTCATACATGACGGATGAATTGTTGGACCATCTGGAGAAGAAAATTTTTGGAATTACCGCCTCAGGAGTTGTCCCATTAGAAACTGTTGAGAAATTCAAAATAGCCTTAGACCATTACTAACAAGATGTATTAACATTATTGTAGACATATAGAAACAAAGTTGTAAGGTTGCCTATACGCCTCCTCTCAACCACATGTTATCGCCCCCTTTGGTTGAACTTGATGGAGATATATATATATATATAGTATAGCTGATAAAAACATATGTATATGTATATGTTTTTATCAAACAGTACTATGTAACTATGTAAATAGCACCGTATACAGTATCAGAAAACCCACACAGTAGTGCTAAATGGCGGAAAGCCACCAACTTGCTAAAAAAAATGCACAATATTCCTACAGTGGTCTCCTTACACCACTGGGAACCAAAGCAGCTGCTATGGCTATATTTACCCCCACAGGTACTATAAAAAGCTCTAGCTCACAACAAATTTCAATGCATTTTAAAAGCCATTTACTTAGATTGTTCTATTGGAGACGCCTGGTGATAGAAGTTTGATACTTAGCTCACTGTTTTGTATGGAGTGATCATCTGACATTTCCCACTTCAGAGTGAGTACGACCTTTAGGGCCAGTTCACACGGCTTATTGCCGGCGTAATTGCGGGGATGGATTTTGCCCGCAATTACTCCGGCTGCCGTGCAGTGGGTGCCGGGGGGCGGCAGCTCGCCGGCCCCATAAACATTCATTATTCACGGCGTGTGCACGCCGTAAATAATTGACATGTCACTTTCTCCCCGCTTGGCGTATTCGCCGAGCGGGGAGAGGAGACGGAATCCGTAGTTCTCTATGAGAACTGTGGATTACTGTAATGCCTGGGACTGATTTCAGCCGTATTGGAGCGCAAATACGGTGTGCAATACAGCTGAAATCCGTCCCAGAATAAGCCGTGTGAACGAGCCCTCATTCAGCGCTTTGATCACGTTATTGTCTTTCCCTGCACAGAGCTTTGCTCATAACTCTTTCCCCATCAATCTGTGTGTTATATTCATCTTCAGTATCAGTTTATGCTGGATCCTTTGTTATACATAAGTCAACATAACAATTTACAATATATTTCTTTGAATTTTAAAAGAGATGTTCTACTAGCAAAACTAAGTTTAGTAGTATTCATAATCTTCTTTCTGGAAACGACATTATGATGTTGTATAATGTTTGAATAATGTCATTGTATATCCTCAGAAATTATTTGATATTTCAATAAAAGTTTCTTGGCATCATTACAGCAATTAATCAATCCCTGAAGGAGAATAGTATATGAGAAGAATGGTATTCTACAGCTATAAATGTCAGAAAACACTCATTAGTTTGAAGAAGCCGTTTGCTTCCAGCATTTAATTCTATCTGTTAAATTAGTGTGGCGGATATATATAATATATATAATATATATATATATATATATATATATATATATATATATATATATATATATATAGGGTTTGTGACGCTCTGGGATTTCAGTATAGACCATTGTAGACAGAGACACAGACAGGTTTTCTGGGTTCAAACACAGGTCCTCCCGAGTTTTATTAGCACAGCAGGTATTACAGCATACAACGTGTGCCAAACATAAAACAGAAAATAAATTCCTGCTCGCCTGAGCGCTGACTTACACAATGTAGTTTTCCCTCACCACATCTTATTCATCCACTGGCAATATGAGAGCTCCTGCATATCTCTCGTGTGTTATTTCCCGGGTCAAACTCCTTAACCTGTGCAGCAAACCACCTGGTCAGCTGACTAACAGGCTTATAAAGACCATCTAAACCCTGGCCTGGAACATGGGGAGTAAGGACCCACCCAGCACTTTGCTTACTCCCTATAAGAGCTGTCTCAGATTTTGGCTGAAGCAAACGATACCAACGCTAAACGGATGCCAACCACTTACTGTGACTGGCACAACATAAACAAATGGCTCTTACCTCACCAAGGCCAGGTAATCCTGGTGACATGTCACTTATTACCTTTGTCACTTATTACCATGTGTATGCAAGAAATCTAGCAGGGATGTACATACCGTTATGGACCTTCCCAGCTGTCACATTACACTATATATATCAGGTAAAAGCCATGTACTCCTTCTCAAAAACTAGCATCAGTTTTATGACAGTCAGCATTAACTTGCAAAAAATAAAAGCCTATCTACGAAATGTTATGAATTCTTATTTAAACTCACCAAAATTGTGAAATTTTAACAGTCAATAAAAACAACTTACCTACTTTTACTTTTTACTTACTTTACTTACCTACTTCACTCTTATCTAAAACCTAGCTCAAATTATAACACAACTTTGCAAAAATCAACAACACAAGCAAGAATATGAAACTTTATAAAGTATCCCATTAGAGAAAAATACTTCCTCCTTATCTTATCAGCCCCCTTTTTTGTCCTTCCTACTTTATTATCTTTGCACTCAGTAATGAAAAAAGCACCAGCTTTATATAAATACTTTGGTTTTCTGCACCCCGCCCATCTCCACAGGTTGCTAGATCAGTGCGGTATGCTTATAAAGCTGGTGCTTTTTTCTCTCAGGATTATGGAGGTCTGTGGACCCAAATGAGAAGTCTGAATTGGACTCAAATGAGAGATAAAAATAGAGTAGGACCACCTGCATTGAGATCCCGTTGGTAGTCGGGGGTGGCTTAAACAGTGTTGATCAAAACATGTGATCTAAGAATCTCAACGTTTTTTTAATGTATTGTAGATAGCATAAATGCTTCTTTAGAGGTTTCCATGTCTTGTTTGATAGCTCATTTAGCTGATGGTGTGCCACTGATATTGGAATGTGTATATGTATACCACAACCATGCCAGTGGCACCCGGGTTCACATTGTGTTTTTCAGAAATTTTTTTTGTGCAGAACTATACGTTGCATTTGGCATATATTGCTTTTAACTCATATAGGGAGGAGTGGATGCCTCCATTTTGGTTTTCTGCACCCCGCCCATCTCCACAGGTTGCTAGATCAGTGCGGTATGCTTATAAAGCTGGTGCTTTTTTCTCTCTGGATTATGGAGGTCTGTGGACCCAAATGAGAAGTCTGAATTTGACTCAAATGAGAGGTAAAGATAGAGTAGGACCACCTGCATTGTTGTCCCGTTGATAGTCGGGGGGTGGCTTAAACAGTTTTGATCAAAATATGTGAACTAAGAACCTCAAAGTTTTTTTCATGTATTGTAGATAGCATAAATGCTTTTTTAGAGGTTTCCATGTCTTAATAGCTCTTTTAATACAACAAGTCTGGCTCAGGCACCACCTTTACCCTGGTCAGACTGTTCTAACTGGTCTGTGCCTAGATTTGGTGTCAAAGAATCATAAATGTGTCTACTTCTATGAATGTGATGCGACGCCCCCAGAACGCCCCAAATCTTTGGTGCATTAAAAATTATCTTTGGTGCATTAAAAAGGCACTTATCGCATCAAAGTTTGGAGTACACCTTTTTGGCTCAAAGTACACCAGAAAACTAGCGCAGCCCCATTCACACACTGCCTTATGTGTTTTGTGCGAGATACAAAGAGATCTTCACAGGTACAATCCACAGTGAATTACAGTGATATACAGTACCCATTGCTAAAATTGTACTCATGGAAATTTACCTTTGTTTTGGATTTTACGATCTGTAAATTGTGAATTTATGTTGTGGAATTTCCCTGCCAATTCTCCCCTTCAGTTTATCCACAATATCCAAAGTAAATCCACTGCAAAATCTGCATGCCACACAGCAGCGGAAATCCACAGTGGAAACCTTCATTGAACATTTATTTGCCCTAATCTGACCTGTAACCAGGACTATCATGATTGCTACACAATCCCGACCCCACTCAATTGTCTCTTAGCTTCCCAAACAATCTGGTCAATACCTGTATGACACCAGAACTACCGTTCTCCACTACTAGATCAGTCTGTTTTATCTTGGCACTACTTTATATGCAAAAACATACTGAAAAAGTGTACAGACTCCCAACTCGGGAATGGGCCAAAGCTAGCTAACAAGTGAGTCTTCTATAAGGTCATGTTTCCACTTGAATCCTGTCTCTATCATTTCCAGATTTCTCTTATGATGGATATTATGATCAATCAACAGACCTCATTGACTGCGAGTTTTTAAATTGTTTAATTTAAAGGGGTTTTCTCACTACAAGGTTATATACTTCTTCTCATTCAGTAACAAATAAAACTTATTTAATTTTAACATAAATAGCATTAAATAGAGGATGAACCTAAATAGATAGACAAAGGTGGAAAAAAAGAACAAAATAAAGATATAGATAAATAGCTAGATATGGTTGAAACCAGAAGTTTCCATACACTATATAAAAAAACACCTATGCATGTTTTTCTCACTATCTAACATGAAATCAGAATAAACCTTGCCCGTTTTAGGTCAATTAGGAACCAAAATTATTTATATTTGGAAAATGTCAGAATAAGGAGAGAGAGAATTTTTTAAGTTATTTTTATTACTTTCTGCAAAGTCAAAAGTTTGCATACATTAGGATTACTATGCCTTTCAACAATTTGGGATAGCCTGTATGAGGATGTAATGTCTTTGGAAGCTTCTGATTATTACATCTGAGTTAGAGACACACATGTGGATGTAGTTTAAAGCACACCAGAAACACACTGCTTCTGTGTGTTACCTCATGGTAAAGTCTAAAGAAATCAGCCACATATTAGGAAGAGAACTGTGGATTTACACAAGTATGGATCATCCTTGGGTGCAATTGTCAGACACCTGAAGGTGCGTCGTTCATCTGTACAAACAACTATACGCAAGCACAAACAAGATGGGAATGTCCAGCCATCATACTGCTCAGGAAGGAAACAGGTTCTGTGTCTCAGAGATGAACATGCTTTGGTCTGACATGTGCATATCAAAACAAGAACAAAAGCAAAAGACCTTGTGAAGATGCTGGTGGAAGCTGGTAAGATTGTATCATTGTCCACAGTGAAACATGGACTGTATCAACATGGGGTGAAAGGCTCTGCCAGGTTGAAGCCATTATTCCAAAAGAAACATATAAAAGCCAGATTCATGTTTGCAAATGCACACAGGAACAAGACCTACATTTTTGGAGACATATCCTGTGGTCTGACGAAACTAGAATTGAACTATTTGGCCATAATGACCATTGTGACATTTGGAGGAAACAGGGAGAAGCTTGGAAGCCTAAGAACATCATCCCAACTATGAAACACAGGGGTGGCAGCATCATGTTATGGGGTTGTTTTTCTGCAGGAGGGACTGGTGCACTTCACAAAATAGATGGCATCATGAGGAAATTAGATTATGTGGCAAAACTGAAGCAACATCTGAAGACACCAGCCAGGAAGTTAAAGCTTGGGCGGAAATGGGTCTTCAAATGGACAATGACTTGAAGCATGCTGCAAACTGGTTACAAAGTGGCTTAAAGGGGTTTTGCCACGATGTAATGTTGACATGGGATCCTCCAAAATGGGTATTTAATCACTTTTCTAAATATATGTGACTAAAAATATTGCAGCCTGAGAGAGCTACAGGCTGCCTTACCTGCCCTTAGTTACTTAAAAGCTTGCACTAGATACGACCTGACAAGAGCTGCTGGCCGGGCTTGCACAGAGAACACTTCTTATCTGATGAAAGGGAGCTGAAGAAGCTTTCAAGGCACCGGGTAGAAATATGTTTTCTTTTTTATACAGAATCCACTAGTTGTAGTGTGATTATCTGAGTAGATTCCTGCTTTATCTGATGACAGGGAACATGAAGCCTTTCCAGAGGCTGGAGAAGCTTTCAAGCTGCTGTGGAGAAAAGGTGTTGTCTTTTGTATACAGATTCCACTAGTTGTAGTTTGATTATTTGAGTGAACATTTCACACGATCCCTTATGCAGCTCTGGCAGTCTGTCTCTCTCTCTCAGCTTGTTTACATTTGCTTCTTAGCAGATAAGGCACGTCCTGGCAAAACCCCTTTAAGGTTAACCAAGTCAATGTTTTGGAGTGGCCATCACAAAGCCCTGATCTCAATACTATTGAAAATGTATGGGCAAAGCTGAAAAGGCAGGTGCGAGCAAGGTGACCTACAAACATGGCTCAGTTGCACCAGTTCTGTCAGGAGGAATGGACCAAAATTCCTACCAACTATTGTGAGAAGCTTGTGGAAAGTTATCCAAAATGTTTGATCCAAGTCGTACAGTTTAAGGGCAATGCTACCAAATACTAATGAAATGTATGTAAACTTTTGACTTTGCAAAAAGTAATAAAAATGTCTTTAAAAATTCTCTCTCCCATTATTCTGGCGTTTGGCAAATATAAATAATTTTCGTTCCTATTTGACCTTAAATGAGGAAGGTTTATTCTGATTTCATGTTAGTGAGAAAAACATGCATGTGTGTCTTTTTATATAGTGTATGTAAACTTCTGGTTTTATAGATAGATAGATAGATAGATAGATAGATAGATAGATAGATAGATAGATAGATAGATAGATAGATATGCTGTAGCTAGGATTGCCGTATTAAATTGTGACACCAGATGGCGCCCACTTAACACCGGGTGACACGTTCTCAAATCTTTACAAACTGTTATATAAGGAATCACCTGATAAACTTGCCTCTGCCTTCCCTGCCCAGATTCCAATGCAGCCATGTAAATTTGCTGATTGCCAAATCCGAAATGCAATGTTTCACATGAATTACTTTTATTTCAGAATTTTAATTCTGTTATCTATATTTGTGCTTGCCATACATGAACATGAGCGGACACAGTGAAGTGAAATACAATCATCTACAGTATAGGTATAAATAGTTTTATGTTCCTTTAGGCTTGGTTCATACCTGGTTCCTGATTGGCGGGAGTCCGAGTCTGGTACCCTCATTAATTCTGAAAAAGAAGTGGGCCCAGAAGTGCATCCTGGTCCCCTTCAAGTAAATGGGCCTGGCTGCAATTTCCTGCACTATCAGAACTCTGGATGCACCACAGTCTCCTTCCTTTTAAGGAGTGATGGGGTCCCAGAGGTTGTACCCCCATTGATTATAATGTGATGACCTGAGATGGTTAAACCTCTTTAAGCTATCTCTATGTTTTTGGAGTGTGGAAGGAAACAGGAAGAGCCTAAGGAAACGCCACGCAGTACTTAAATTGAGACATAATGCACCCTGATAATGGCACAGAAAGGTGTCCATACTTTTTCCAGGCTTTTTTAATGGCCTTTGTTTACAGATAAGTACAAATAACATGAAAGCTATGAAATCACTGATCCTTGCGTAGGTCAGAAACAAACCATGCTAAACTCTGCTGCATGCCCTTTGCCGGATTGTAGCCCCATATCCTAATGCAAGTACCAGAATTCTATTTCTAGTATTTTCCAAAGCTGCCCAGAAGTATCAGATATTTGTGACGGATCCTGCTGATTTCATCAGCTTCCATTAAACTCTAACGTATTTGGCTGACATTGTCCTTGTCTTTAATGTCAAGGGTAATAATAATTGGATAGCTTAGATTTTTCTTGTTCTTGTTTCCTCCTCTTTCTCTCTATAAAATAACTGGTGTTAGTGTTGTCCTCTTATCTCCATTGAGTTAATATACCCCTTCAGCTGGGTCAAACATTTGCTTCCATGAGGGAATGGACAATCTTAATGATCTTGTTGTGACCATTTCCTATAAAATGTTCATATAAGCGTGAGGTTTTGAATGGCATAGACAGATCTATGGGTTCACGAACATTTAGAAGGTAGCTGCTGTTTCTCGGGTCTAAGGCTATGTTCCCACGGCTTATTTTGGGACGTATTTCAGCCCGTAATTCGCGCAGTATGGCACGAACTATGGGCTGAAATACGTCCCAGTCATTACGGTATTTACACAGTTCTCATAGAGAACTATGGATTAGGTCTCCTCTCCCCGCTCGGACAGTACGGCAAGCGGGGAGAAAGTGACATGTCAATTACTAGCGCCCTCCCCCGCCCCTGTACACACGGCGTAATTGCGGGGCAAAATACGGCCCGCAATTAAGCCGTGTAAACATAGCCTAAATGTAATGTCAATCTTCTTTACCAAGGCGTAGGATCTGGCTGGTTTTCCTGAAATGAATTGCAGTTCTTGGAACTGGGTAGACGTTGGGTCCCCACCCAGTAGTCCCAGGATCTAATTGTATTTGCACCAATAGGCCATGGATGCAATTGAACAATCATCTCTAGGGAACACAGTCTTCAGGTGTTATTTCCTTCAGGGACACAGTGTACAGTATAATTTTGTAATACACCAAAAAAAGAAAAATGAAGACTACATGCCGATATAAAATAACCAAAAACTTTATTGCAAAACTCATTTTAAAATACAATATCAAAAAGTGACAGACAAAAAAACGGACGAAAAACAACACGGTACAGGTGCTACAACATATGAAGACAGTATATAAATAGTGGGCTAGCCTCCTTCCAAAGATTGGTCACATATTTATATAACAATTATCACAAGTTAACAGACCACAGTGAAATAAGAGGCTGCAAAAAAGGAAAATAACTTAATCATATATCTTACCCATAGTAACAAGCTGCATGTGAGTAGCACCTGACGCCCCAACGCATGTTTCACCAATGCTCCTTCAGGGGGTGTGTCACATGTCCCATCACATATACCTCCCACCAGGCTATCCCATAATTCAATTTGGCCAATAAAGATAGGTTTTCCAATAATATCATAAATCTTTGCTATACCCCAGATACAATAATAAATCTGAAGTATAAAGAGGAGACATCATGCAACCATTAATAAATAATATAAACCAATAATAACTGTTAAAAACAACAATCACAAGTGAAAATCCAACCGGCGCTTAAGAGATCTCCCAGTGCATGCGCGCAGAACGCTGCAGCAAAATAATGCTGCCCCACTTCCGGCAGTCACATGCAAGTGAGCATGCCTGGAAAAATGACCGTCCGGACATGCTCACTGAAATGTTTATAGTATAATCTCCTTCAGAGGGCAAAGTGCACAGTATAATATTGTTTTGGGGGAACACAGTGTATAGTATAATCTCCTCCAGGGGCACAGTGCACTGTATAATATTGTTTTGGGGGCACACAGTGTATAGTATAATCTCCTCCAGTGGTCACAGTGCAAAGTATAATATTGTTTTGGGGGTACACAGTGTATAGTATAATTTCCTTCAGGGGGCACAGTGCACAGTATAATTTTGTTTTGGGGGCACACAGTGTATAGTATAATCTCCTCCAGGGGCACAGTGCACTGTATAATATTGTTTTGGGGTTACACAGTGTATAGTATAATTTCCATCAGGTGGTATAGTGTATAGAAAAAGTCCCTTTAGGGATCACAAAGTGTATCCATTAGGGGGCATAGTCTATAGAAAAGTGTATCAGATTGCATACAGTGGATAAACTTACGTGTATAGAATTATTTATTCAAGGGGATACAGCAGGTAACAATATTATCTTCAAGAGTGCAATATGCAACGGTATTTTTCTCACGGGCATAGCATGGA
This sequence comes from Phyllomedusa bahiana, assembly GCA_025379985.1. NCBI lineage: Eukaryota > Metazoa > Chordata > Amphibia > Anura > Hylidae > Phyllomedusa > Phyllomedusa bahiana. The sequence goes on along the minus strand of JAODAL010003867.1, from coordinate 119,276 downwards.
GCATTATTCAGGGGTTCAGTGTGTTGGACTATGAGGAGTTTGTCTTATTATTGGGAATGCCAAGACCTCTGGAGCAAACTGAAGACGCAAGAAGTAGTTGAAAGAAATGTTCATGGCACTTTTGGCCAAAAGGAGACAAAAAGGCAAGAGAATGACTCCAACGAGAGATGACGCCTCCTGTGAGCTACTGGATAGAAATGTTTCTTCTGCCTTTGATTGCATCAAATCAGTACTATAGTCACTTGTAAATTGTTTGGCTAATCCATTCGTATAGCAGGGGTTAATCTGAGTTGACAATTGGTCTATTTCATCATTAGAATAGGAAAACTTTCCGCAGCGCTCCACACCACAGCACAGGGATCCTTCACGCCAAGTAGGAAATCTGTGAAAAATTTGCATTCCACCTCTTCATCAGTTCTCCCAGCGTGCATGCACTTGTCTAATGGAAGTACCTATGTTCTGTTTATCCTTTAACCAGTAGATGGAGCTGCCATATTAAGGTGTTGCATGTATTTTTATATATTTATTTCTTTTGCAGTTTCATGCGTTACAGACCATAGAGAAAGCACCAGCACAGGAGATGGAGAACATTGAGAAGAGGTTTATGATCTCTTTTGCAAGCAGAATGAAATGAATGTGGCAGCTTTGTGCATATCTGTGCCTCACAGCGGAAAACCTGCCTTGGCAAGAACACTAGGACTTTACCCTGTGCTACAAAATCTAATGTATCCCTCATCAGGTAAGATAACAGTCCGTTTTCTGCTTCTTGTTTGCAACACATGGTCTGTAGCTCATCACATGCCTTATAGAAAACCATTACTATTGTCATTATTAATTACCTAGTATTTATAGCCCTCTACACCGTAATCTTTCCTGTGTCTCCACCGTATCTGTTGCAAGTTGAAGGGATGATTTTGGAACGTTTTTCTATCCCCGTTACTTACTGCTTATAATAACCTTGCAATCAGCATATAATTATGTCTACTTCCTTATCTTTGCCCATGAGGTAGGGAGGGTGAACTATATCTGCTTACTGTCGGCTCTTCCTGTGCAACATGCTAATCACAGATCAAGATCAAATCTGTTATTGAAAGCCAGTGCTTATTAGATACTGCTGCTATTTTCCTGAAAAAAAAAAAAAGCAAAAACATCCTTTAGGCCTTGGTGATTTTATATCCTTTACTCAGATTAGAGAGGCCTTTCGTCTGGCATCCTATTTATTTTATCTTTTATAGGCTCTATGATCTCTAGGCTTGACACTCGCCTTAAAGAAGTTTTAAAAATATAATAATTTATTTTAAAAAATATAAAAATTTACACAGATTTTTTGCCCATTTTCAAGATTTCAGGTCTATTTTTTTACTATTATTTATTTTTTAAGAACACATAAAAAGCAATTGTAAACATGATGTATATATATAAATATATAATATTATATATATATATATATATATATAAGATATATATATATATATATATATATAGATATATATAGATATATATACTTTTTTTTCATCTTAGCTGGGCGTTGTTCTATGTTCGAATTGTTTTCCAGCCCTTTGTTCTGTGATCCTTGCAGAAAGGTTAATTGTATACAAATCATGCAAAATAATGATAATGTATGCAGATTGAGGGGTGTCCTTTAAATACGATAAAGCTTTAATGATTAAATGTAACCTTATTGTGAGGGGAAGTCGGTCTGTGTTTTTTATGTTTTTTTTTCCTTCATGACTGTGGGTGTGGCAGGGATAACCTTCCTCTTAAGTCTAAATTGCCAATCTGTCCAGAGCAGCATGAAATAAAACTCACTGAACACTGGCTGCCATACTATTCTACATAGCAAATATTGCTTATGTCTATTATCCTAAATGTTCTAATTTATTTTCAGATTAGATTTTATTTATGACTTAATATCCTAGCTTTGTGCACGTGGAAACTTTTCGGTATCATTTTTATATACTAAAGAAACAAATAGGTTAAAAGCTACAAAATTTAAAATAAAGTAAATGATTTGTTTTTTTACCTCTTTTTAGATTTTTTACAATTTTTCTTTAACATTTTTTGCATAGTTGTTTATAGTATAGCTAGAGATTCAATATGCATTACACATATTAAGAAAAACTTTTTACGACTCATGAATTAACTTGTAGAATATTGCTTAGTTGTTTGTGCAGCCACATAAAGTTACAATATACCTTTTCCACTTTGTCATAAATCATATATTTTTTCTTTATTTTGTAATTACAAAAATGTGTATTTTTAAAGATTAAATAAGTTAGGGCCCGTTCTGATTCATCAAGTTGATTTTTTTTTTTTCTGGGCAGCCTATAAAAATAAAATCACAGATAGCTATTGTTTGCATATAAAGTGGAAATCCATAATGAATCACAAAGATTGTAAATTGAAAATACTAGTGTATCTCAAAAAATTTGAATATCATTGAAAATTAAAGGGGTTCTCCAGGACTATCTTTTTATTTGTTATAGGGCTCACAAATGTATTATATTAAACCTTGTAATTCATACTGTAATGAGTCTGTACAATATATGGGTTTCTCTATTTGACTTAAATTATTGATATAAATTATCTTTTCAGTGATATTCTTATTTTTTGAGTTGTACTAGTATGTCACCTAGCGTACTGATAGAAACACATTAGCATTTTCCACTGTAAAATGATGGTAATTACAATGGCCTGTATCAAATTTTTTAATTTACTTTTTTAACCCTTTCCCATTCTGTGCAGTACTTTTACGTCACGTGAATGATGCAGTTCCTTCAAATTGACATAAACATACGTCATAGTGATGGTGAGGTCACAGGAATCATGGGCTGTATAAGGGTATGTTCACACGGGCAAATTTCGGCATGCATTTCGCGTCGTATTTGCGCTCTAATACGAGCAAGATGTGCGCCGAAATTATGGTAATCCACAGCTCTCTTAGAGAACTATGGATTACACCTCCTCTCCCCGCTCGTGCAATACGATTGTACTGAACGCGTGGAGAGATAAGTGACATGTCATTTACTTGCTGCGAAAATGCGCCGCGAGTAATGGATGTCAATGGGGCCGGCGTGCCGCGGGAGTACGTGTGTGTCAGCGCGACTCCCAAATCACCCGGCGTTATTGCGGCCGTACTGTACGCGCCGCAATTACGCCGTGTGAACATAGCCTAACATAGCTGTCACCCTTCTCTAATGGCCAGGCTCGAATTTAACTCATCCCTAAATATTTCATGATCTGTAGAGACCCAGGCATCTAAGTAGTATGACAAACGAAGTAATCTTATTCTGTCATTCTATCGCCCCCTCCCCCGTGATCTGATTGCAGGGTGCCGATGGGTTATTATCTTAGTACACCTATGAGGCATTATGCTGACAGGCATAGTATTCTGTAATACAGAAGTATTGTTATGTGTTATACAAAGGATCAATCATTTATGTAGTCTAGTTCTCTGGATGGGCTAACAAATGTAAGTGGAATAAAGTGCTCATAAGTTTAAAAAAAATAAAAAAACACAAAAAAATACATTACTAGGCAACAAAATTATAAAATATATTTATAAAATATCACATTATCAACTCTGACATTGAATGCTCTATATAAAAAAGCTCCGGAATTGCTGTTTTCAGTTATATTCGCCTCCAAAATAATGGAATTAAAAGCCATAAAAATATTGCATGTAGCTCAGAATGGTACCAATGAAACTTTCAACTCGTTTTATAAAAACCAAACCTTCATTCGTTGTTTGTATTGTGCTAAAATAATAAAACATAATACACTTGATAAAATAAACGTAGATATAAATCAACGCACCTTGGCTGGCAGGGCTACAAGTTTAAGTGTAAATATAAAAAAAGGTTTTAAAAATAAAAAATATTAAACGTTGAAAACACCCCCCTTCTGCCATTTTACAGATAAAAAAAAGTTACACATAATTGGTTTCGCCGCATCTGTAAGAGTCCAATCTATTAAAATATAGCATCATTTTTCCACTACACTAAACACTATAGAAGTTAAAAATTCCAAGCGGCAAAATTTAATTTTTTCTGTCATTTTATGTCCCCAAAAATTGGAGTAAAAAGTGATATGTATCCCAAAATGGTACTAATAAAAGCTACTCTTCAGTCTGCAAAAAATTATCTCTCTTGGTCCGTGGGCAAAAAATAAAAAAAAAAGTAAATGGTCGCAGAAAATGGCTCTGCAGCACAAATTTAAAAAATAGAAAATATTTTTAAGTACTGAAACATAACAAACACCCCACATATTTGGTATCAGCAGACCTGCAGAATACAGATAGCACATCCTTTATACTAGAGAGAATGCCATAAAAATAAAATCCCCACAAAAATGGCGCAAATAAATTTTTTCACATTTCACCCAACTTTTTTTTTCAGTTTCCCAGGACATTATATGGTACTGTCAATGGCAACATTAAAAAGTACTTCTTATCATCTTGTCCCACAAAAAACAAGCCCTCATTTGATAATGTAGATGGAAAGATTAAAAAATGATGACTCTTGGAAAACGGGGAGGAAAAAAGGAACACAACATAAAAAAAAGTATGCCACAGCAGCTAAGGGTTAAAGAATACTGCCTGAACCGAAAAATAACATGTTATGGCTCTTCAAAAGTGAGAATGAAAATATTTTGATTGCCGTGTATGTTTGTAGTTCTAAATTCTGAAGCAAAATTTTAAAACCTGGAACTTTTTATACAAGTAACAGACATATTATAATTTTCCCAATTTCCCCTAAACAGATTTGCTATTTCTATGCAATGAATCAGTTTATCTTGCTCATACTTATTTGCTGATCCCTTTTGCAGAGTTATCCTTATTAGCACATAAGAAGTTTTAGTAAATTATTTTGTGGATTGTATTCCAAGGGTGAATTGACTGTCAATGAAATTACAAATTCTCAACTTTTCCAGATCTATAGCTAAAAGTAATGATGGGGTTATACACAGACTTTTTATGGTTGCAAGACCATAAAAAAGCAACTGTTGTCAAGATTAAAGGTTTTCTTGAATACAACTGTTTCTCATACCTACATGGCAACTATTAGGGTGTTATGTATAAAAACTGTCTAGGTCTTAGACTTTCTTTGATGCCCACAGCAACCAATCAGAGCCCATATCAACCAATCAGAGCCCAAATCAACCAATCAGAGCTCCCCTTTCATTTAATATAGTGCTCTGAAAAAATAAAAGGGGAGTTTTGATTGGTTGCTATGGGCTCTGATTGGTTGCTATGGACTCTGATTAGTTGCTATGGGTTCTGATTGGTTGCTATGGGCTCTGATTGGTTGCTATTGGCAACAAAGAAAGTCTTAGACCTAGACAGTTTTCATACATGTCCCTCTAAGTTTAGCTTGGAGCTGTCTTTCCTCAGAAGGGCTGTCTGAATTCAAGACCACCAGGCCCGGCCTCTGTCTACTGACCTAAATTTAGATTTCCATAGAGTTTGATTAGGTAAACCCTAAAATATGTCCATAATACCTACACGTCAACAGTTCTAATAGTATCTGTGTTTGCAGTCATGTACAGCATTAGGTCCATTTTTGAATATGGTTATTTTTTATAGGAGAAGGCTGCAATATTCAGCACAGTTGCTAATGTTAACAATACGGAGGCAGTGGTACCCTTCTGAGTGCCATAGAGTCTTCAACTAGCTGATTGGTGGGGGTACCATGATCTGGTGTTGTTAGGGTATGTTCACACAGTGTATTGCGGCGCGTACAGTATGCGGCGCAATACACCGTGTGTTTTGGGAGCTCGCGCTGACTCCTGAGGCACGGGGGGCTGCCAGCCCGCCGGCCCCATAGTCATGCATTACTTGTGGCGCAATCGCCGCGAATAATTGACATGTCACTTATCGTATTGTAAGCGCGAGGGGACGAGGCGTAATCCATAGTTCTCTATGAGAACTATGGATTACCGTAATTGCGGGGCGCATTTCACGTCGTATTAAGTACAATACGCGGCAAAATACGTGATAAAATGTGCCCCAAAATAAGCCGTGTGAACATACCCTTAGCGTATCCTAAGGGTAGGTCAACAGTTTGACTTTCCTGCAGCCCTTTTATTTATTGAAAAAAATGGCAAGACGGAACCTATGGGTCACCCATACTGGGGAGCAGAGCAATCCATTTTTCAAACTTTAACCTCTGTACAGAGATCAGGACTTAGCCACAGGGTAATCCTGGGTCACTAGGGTCGCTAAGCCTAATGCGGTCACCCATGTTGACAGCTAGCATGCAAGTGCAGTACCGAAAAAGTAGTTGGGAGGGGTAGTCACACAGGCCAAAAGATCAAGAGAAGAGGAGCTCTATTATAATTATAATCAGGGACAAAACAAAAGGTTAGGGAAACCATCAGACAGGTTAGGGCATCAGGGGTTAAGGTAAGAGGTCAGGTCAGATACTGTAAATCATTCCACAAATAGACTATATAGTGCTAGAAACACAAGTACTAAGCAAGGACATGCAGGGTGTTTGCCTTTAAATATTCAGAGCCATGCTGTGATAATAGAGGGAGGCAGATTGATGGTGTGATGGAGGGTACTGGCCCTTTAAATTGCAGAGGAACATTGCATGTGCCTTATCAGCAGTAAGCAGAGGGAAGCCAAAGCAGAACGACCAATGGAGCAGCCACAACTGAGGAGCCGCCAGCCATATGGAAGCCACAGACAAAAGCTGCACGACAGCTCATGGCAGCCATCAATGCGGATGAAAAGTTTGTGTTGGATTCAGTAGGAGAATATCCTAAAACAGATGAGCAAAAAGCGTTTTTTCACCATGTGGTTTCACGGTCATAGGCAGCTTCAGACTCACACTGCTTGTTGAGGCTGTGGCTGGGTCTATAGAAGTGATTAGCAAATTTTTAGGTCCTTTATAACTAGCTGATTGTTACAGTATACAGACATAAGTGCATTGTAGGAAACAATGTTATAGACCTCCAAGGAGTGAAAACAAGTGCTTATCAAAGAGTAACAATCTAATCTTGTTAGAGATAAAGACTCTACTCTGTCCAACCATGGTGATGTCACTCTCTGCTCTCTGTCTAATTAGGAAGGGATATATGGACAGTAACCTATAGCCAAAAAAGAAAAAAGACAAGGGGGCGCTCAATAGTGAAATACGTCTCAAATATATATATAAAAAAAAAAAAAAAAGGTGGAGATTCTCACCTGAAGTGGTTGTGCTCGGATTGTAGAGGCACAACAATCATGAACATGTATGGGATTTAATCCTTCTCTCAGCAGCCATGGTTCTTTCCAGCGATCCTAGACTGCACTCATCGGGGGATGGGTGTGGTGATCCTCTGGGAGGTGGCATAGTCGAAGTAGTAGTTTTTTTTTTTTAGCACTTGGTGAGTTAATTTTAGGATGCCTTTGATTGACAGTTTTCTGATCCAATGAGATTTTGTTGTTAATGAAGTGATTAACGTAATCAAGAACCTATTGGGACATACTTTGTGTTATAAATGAGAAGTGGAAAAAGTTTTATATTACCTCTGATGAAGCACTAAGTTGGAGCGCGAAACGCGTTAAGTCTATGTATGTTTTTAATCAGTTTATGATAATATCCTTACTGTTTTAGAAATAAAATTCAGAAGTTTTCTATATACCAGCCTTCATCATTGGCATTTACTAATAATCCACGTGCGCTGGTTCGCCATTTTTGTTTGTTGCATGGACAGTAACCTAGAAATACTTATGTACACTCAGAGCAAACTTCTCTTTACCAGGGCAATATTAAAAGACCAATGTATTTAGTAAAAGTCTTCATTTACTTTTCCCGACATGTTGAAAGGTAATCATTGTAGTGAAAAAGACCCTTGAAGTGAGCTTCAGGTACACACAATCAGCACAAGCTTGGGTCAGTTAGAATACAAGTAGTTTTCATGTTTCCTTATATATTTTAATTTGCAATTTACTTCTTGGAAACATTGTGAGTTTAGTCATTTTTAGAGCTGCATTGTGCATTCAGATAAGTAACATAGTAGAGATATGATAATCGAGTATGGTCGTATTCAGTCCAGTGTAAATCCAAAAGTAACAAGAGACATGAGTTGCTTCAAATGATAAAGGCTTCTCTTCATCTTTAACATCTGATATTTACATACATATATAGATTAATTAGCCAATATACCGACACAGTGAACCATGTAGTATCCTCATAGATGTGCTCATAGACATAAATATTTGCTGCCAATACTAGATTTGAAGAAATGCTTTATCACTTCATACGCCTCTTCAAATGAATTTTAATTTGCTCATTAGGAATTGGCATAATACAATAGGATTTGATAGCAAAACAAATTAAAAAATATGGATTATATGGTTTATGGGGTCATTTGGAGTCACCTACGATAATGAGAATAAGGGCGCCATGTCCGAAAATTGGCGTTGCCGCGGCAGATTTTAACCCCATTTAATCAGTGTAAAGTGCGCTTGAAAGTAGGATGCTCTCAAAAATCTGGCGCCTGGTATACCTTGCATAGTAAACTTAATGCGCCTAAAAAGGCACATTGCGCCTAGAATGGCTCATTGCGCAGTCGCGGCCCATATATAGGCGCATTGCGTTATGAAGGAGCACAGAGTTTCATTGCTTTTAGGTGCTGTAATGCTGAGGTGGATTCGCTGGACCACCGCAAGCGATGATAGCTAAGCCACGCCAGAGAGCGGAGTCTAAGTAGCCCCCGGTATTCACCAGAGCCCGCCGCAAAGCGGATGGTCTTGCTGCGGCGTGAGGCTACCAGGTCGCTACCCCTGACGTGACTTGCTTGTGATGGGGGCCGGGGTACAGCGTTGTTTACAAGTCGTAATCAGAGCGTAGTCGGGAACAGGTAGAAAGGTAAGGTGGGGCTTAGGCAGCAGAGGATCGTGGTCAGGAGGGCAGGACGGTCAGGGCAGGCGGCAAACTGTTAGGTCAGGAAACGTATGCAAGCGGATGGTACACGGGGTAATCAATAACAGAGCTCCAAACATCTCTAAATCTACACGGGAAAACTACACCATATGGACTGGCAGGAAGTGGCTGTTTGAGTTTCCTTAAATAGAACCAGCGCTCCGACAATAGACCAATTATCTGGACGCTGGCCCTTTTTAAAGACAGCTGTGCTGCGCGGCGGCCGCTGTTAAGGCCAGGCCGGGCAGAAAGGGCAGCATTCAAAGGAGCGTGGAACGGGTAAGGGAACGGCGCAGGGATCACCGACCGCCAGAGGGTCACATGGTCGCGGGGCTAGCCGCGGCACACGCGGGCCGCGTCGCCCTTGGTCACGTACCCCCGCCCTTAGGTCTCCCCCCTCTTTTTTTGGGAATCTAGAGGAGGAGGTCAGGAGACAGGGTTTGGCCTTAGGTTCCAGGATGCTCTTCCGGCCACGAACCCCTTCCTGTTAGATAGAAAGATAACTGCTTCCCTCACTGTCTTCTCCGCGAAGCTCCTCCTTGACTTCAAAGGATGTTATCAGGAGTTAGCCACAGGAGTGAAGGCGGAGACAGACCCCCGGGAGAAGCGATTCAGCTACACCGCTTGAGGAGAGAGACATGGAAGGCGTTCGGGATACGCAGGGTGGGAGAAAGCGAGAGCTATGTAGGATACTGGGTTTTAGTGCGAAGTACCACACAAAAAGGGGAATTCCGGTATTTAGGGGCCTAAATTGTAGACTGGGGCTACTTTGAAGCGGATGTACTTGTGTGGGACAGCCAAAACCCTTGCGCCTGGCTCAAATAGGGGCGGGGGCCTACGGTACCTGTCAGCTGGACTTTGGGTGCAAGCAGAAGCCCTAGCAGGGCCTGTTCGAAGTGAGTTGCAGAGAGCCTTGATGTCCCTTACTTGGGACATGACACGAGGTAGATAGGGGGAGAGGCAGGTGCGGGGATGTAACCCAGATGACAAAAAGGGGGTAGGCTTGCAGCGGATTCCGAATCTAAAAGGAGTTATAGGAAAAACTCTGCCCGGTGGGGAGAAGATCAGACACGTTATCTGACGGGCAGACACCAAAATGCCGCAAGTAGGTACCACTAACCTGGTTAAACCCTCTTACCTGCCATTAGTGTTGAGTGGGGTATGCAGATGAGAATGTCCAGCTGAAACCTGCAATTGGCCACACAGGAGCCCGCCAAAATTTAGCGATTGAACTGTACTCCCCTATCACGAGGACAATTGTGTAAGGAGAACGTGCAAACGAAAAACATGACTGAAAAAAAAGTTGGCCAGCTGGGCTGCAGAGGGGTAACCCATGCAGAGGGATAAAAGTGAGGCATCTTGGAGATAGAATGGTCAGTCACTACCCTGATGACCGTGTTTCCGATGAGGGCGGGAGGGGAGATCTGTAACAAAGTTTCACATGGTTCATGGGTCCAGGGTTTTTCCGGCAACAGGGTGAGGCTGAAGAAGGCCCCGGGTTTGAGACGAGGGACCTTGTTCGGGCACAGACGGTGCAGGGCCAGAAACAAAGTCCTGACATCTTTGGCGGGGTAGGCCACCAGTAATAACGGTGAGAGACCAGGTTGCAGAGACTATGGATACTCTGGATGCCCAGCCTGTACGAGAAAGTGTGCCCCACTTCAGGATTCTTGGCTGCTAGCAGGACACACATACGTTTTCCGGGAGGTAAGGTGTTGGAGATCACACGGGGACAGTCATGGACGAGACGTTCTGGGGGGGACAATGTGCTGGGAGAAGCTCATAAATGTATCGACGGAAGTAAAACGGGCAAAGAAGAGTGACCATCTGGATTGGATCGGGGGTTCAGGCGTGTTTGACGCCGACTGAAGGTTTATGGGAGGTCTTGTGGTCGTGATAAATGTCAAAAGGGTGGCGAGCCCCCTCCAGCAGTGACGCCATTCTTCTAGAGCCAGCTTTATGGCCAGTAATTCGGTTCACCTATGGTATAATTCTTCCTCGACAGGGAAAGATACGTTTTGGCTAGAAAAACCACAAGTATGTAGGTTTACCCGAGGAGGTCTCTGCAGGCTTTACACTCAGAATAAAAGGGCGGTTATGGTCTGGGCGAGGGACAGGACGGGAAGCGACGCGAATTGTCAGCTTTGTCGACCGTTTGAAGGCTTCTTGAGCTTGGGGGCCATGATTTGGATTAGTGTTTATTATTATTAGAGCCCCAAGGGTAGCACAAGTGTAGAGAAGTGTGGGGATAAATTGGCTATAATTAATTGGCAAATCCAAAAAAACGCCTGAATGGCCCGAAGGCCCACCGGTTTACTTTGTGCCACTGTAACACTGCGGAGAGTTAGATGGTATCCATCCGGAGGGCCCTCATCTGAGACGATGTAACTCTTCAGAGTTTGGTAAGGGTAAGGTTGGACGTTCAAAGAGGCACTTCTCCGTTTTGGCAAACAAGTGATTGGTGTGCTGATATGTCGCTTGAGGACCTGGCGGGTTCGTTTGGTGGCGATGAGTCTTGAGATCAGGGGAAAAAAATTTAGAATATCGATCCAAGGTAAACAATCCCACAGAACGTGAGTAGGGTCCCGAAAGATCTCATGAAAAAGTTCTGAAATACAGCAGGGGCGTTACAGAGACCGAATGGCATAACCAAATACTCGAAGTGACCATCCCGCTGTAACGGGTTGCGACGCGGTCCGGGCCACGGACTGCGGTCGCACCCGCGTTTTCCCCTAACGGGTCCCTAGCATAGGTCGGGGGGCGCCCGCGGCCGCACGGCCGGGGTCTGCGGCGCTCACCCGTACCATCACTCCCACCTGCCTCGCTCCGTACGGTATACCGCCTCCCTGCCGGCCGGTACGCCGGAATGCGCTATGGGGCGGATTTTTATAGGGACGTGCGTCGGTAATTGGGTAATTACCGGGGGCAGTTCCTGTATAAGTGATGCACCCATGTTTACTTCCCTGCTGGGTTCTACGTTGCCACGAGCCATAGAGAATGTATTCCTCTAACAGTGTTTTCCTGCTTTACCGTGTCTGTACCAGACCTCTCGCTATGTTTCGTCCACGACACGAAACCATTTGCCGCCTGCCCTGACCTTCTGCCTGCCCTCGACTACTATTCTCGGAGTCTATGATTACTCGTACCCATGCTCTTGCCACTCGGACGCCACGCAAGAAAGTCACGTTAGGGGGGGACTAACCTGGTAGCCTCACGCGCAGGCAAGTCCATTCCTGCTTTGCGGCGGGGCTTGGTGAAAACCGGGGGCTACTTAAGATTCGTTCCCGTGCGTGGCTTAACTAACACATCGCTTGCGGTGGTCCGGCGGATCCACTACCCAGCGCCACAGTTAGATCAAGCAATGGATCCCTCCAAGGTGCCCCTGCAAAGCAACGCGGATCTTACAGACGTTGGTTGCCCAAGCGAGTCGCGCAAATCGACATAGGCCACAGCAGGTTGGGCAGCCTCCGCCATGATGCCTCAGCTCCTCGCATCCTGAGCACAGGTATCCACATGCGGCCTCGTCGGTGACTCCTGTCTACGGTCCAGCCGTTCCATTGGCTACTGTGGGACCATGCTTCGGCTCCTTACCCTTCAGCCTTTGCCGGGGCGATCCAAGCTCTGCGGGTGCTTCATTACCATCTGTTGATGCTCATAGAACTGATGGCGGATCAGTTTCCCCTCGGACAGAGGTCTAAAGTGGCCTTGTTGAGTGAGTTCCTACTATCCGGGAAGGCATGGCTTGGGGTGTCTCCCCTCTGGGACAGGAAATGATCCTGTGACTGCAGATCTACATGACCTTTCTCCAGGAATTACGCGCCTGTCTTCGAGGATAAGCCGGCGCGTGCTTCCTCTGCTGAGGACGCCACTCTGGAGCCCTTCGTCAGGGCGGACTCCTCGGTGGGGTGACTATGCTGCGTACAGTTCGTTTACCCTCCGTCTTCGGAGCTCTACGTGGATGATGCCGCCCTCTGATGCCAGCTTTCATAAAAGGGGCTCTTGTCCAGCCGGGTGGTAAAGGACGCTTTGGAAGGCTAAGAGGACCTCCCGTCCTCTCTGAGTGAACTAATCCTGCTAAGCAACTTCGGATTGATATTAAGGTTCGCCAGAGAGGCAGGAAGAGCTGCGGCTAGGAAAGAGACTCGGCACGCCCCGTCGGCGGTTATCACCTGGCCCGGTTTTTTCTCTCTATCCTCCATTGCTGTCTCCTCAAGCCTCTGAGGTGGAACCCATGCATGTGGACCGGTGGCCCTGTTAATGGAGCACTGGAGCTGAGACTGTCGCCGTACCGAGAAGCTATGTCCTCTACTGCGCACAGCTCCGGGACATTTCCGCAGTAGAAGTGTCCTGTACGTCCCCAGGTTCGGGAAAACGCTCACACCTAGGAGCACGTTTGGAGAGGCGGGTCCTAGGTGCAATTTCCCCAACTCCACGTCTGTTGATGCCAGTGGAGTGTGACACTGATGCCTGGTCGTCGTTCCGGAGAGTTGTTACTGCTTTCCTGGACCTCAGGCTATGCCCGGGAACTTCATCCTTGCGCTCATTGGTAACCCGGTACTGCATAACTGTTTGTCGGCTGGAGAAGCCCATGCTTTATTTCTGTCGCGTCAGTGGGGGAGCTCCTCATGACCCCAATCCAGTACGATATAACGCCAGGTCTGTGACACTTCCATGTGGGGGCGCTACATAAGAGAAGACGGGTTTCACCTTTCTAATCCCGTGCTTCCTCGCGTGCGATCCTCCTTGAGGGCTTCCCTTGCTGCAACGTCACGCCCCTACGCTCGATTGGAAGACAGGCAATAGTCCTGTGTTGGGGACCGGAATGCCCAGAAACTATTACTTGGAGGACCATACGACTACGGTTGCCTAACCACTTCTCCGCCTCGCTTGTCTAGCCCTGTTGCTCCAGGCTGCCGGCCAAGTACTAGGACCTTTGGGGGATGTATTCTCCGGAGAAAGAGGCCGATTCGCACCCTGCCACCACATCGGTATCCAAGGACTGTCCTATTGGACTCCTCCCTGGAAACCAGTCCACCCCGGAGGAGGGTTCTACCCCGCTTGCCGTGCCAGTGACTTAGGCCATGTCTTGCAATACATTCGGAGAACCTGCAGAAAGGATTCATTCTTAAGTCCTCCTCCCCAGCTGGAGCCCGGGTTTTTCTTCGTTGCTGATGAGGATGGTTCCCTCCATCCGTGTATAGAACTACAGGGGTCTAGTTAAGATCACCGTGTAAAGATACGCTACCCTCTCTACACTGATCTCAGAGTTGTTTGACCGTCTCTAGGGGGCCTAAAGTGTTCTCCAAAGTTGGATTTTGCGAGGAGCCTATAACCTCGTCAGAATTCGGGTGGAGGGGGGACGAGTGGAAGACGGGTTCAATACCCGAGATGGACATTTTGAGTACCTCGTTGTTGCCTGTGGTGTGCTCTGTAAGCTACAGCGTTGTTCCGCAAGAACATCGTCAACGGATGTCTTCCGGGTCTGGTGTACATACACCTGCTGTCTTAGTGTACCTAGTGACATCCTGATTTTCTCCCCTATCTTCAGACTCACCGGGCCCAAAGTATGCACCAGGTCTGCAACGTTCTGCGCAGCAGCAATCCGACTGTACGCCAAGCTGGAGTTATGTTTATTCATCGGACCAGCCTACCTTGTCATTTCCTCGGCTACATAGTCTGGAGTGAAGGCTAAGATGGATCCTGGCAAAACTCTCTGCGGTGCTACAATGGCCACGTCCTTGTCGCGTCTAATTCGGGCGATACAGCGCTTCCTGGGCTTCGCATATTATTACCGGCAATTTAATTTCCCACTTCTCCACCTTGGTGGCTACTATCGTGTGGACCCTGACTAGGATAGATGCGAACCCGAGATGTTGGCCTCCGGAGGCTGAGATGGCGTTTGTGGACTAAAGTCAGTCTTTCACTGCTCCTGTCTTGGTAACGGCATTGATTCTGTGAGGACCGTTGCTCTTTGGAGGGTGGATGCCTCTTCCGTGGGGGGCAGGGGCGGGGTCCTTACACAGAGAAGTTCAAAGGCAAAGATTCGACAATGTGGGTTCTCTTCTCTTAGACCTTTTCACGGACTGAGCGGAAACTTGCCATTGTTATGGGAACTCTTGGCCATTAAGTTTAGCCCTAGAGGGTGGCGGTCATCTTGCTGGAGGGGGCTCGTCACCAATCCGAATCTTTACAGACCACAAATAATTTGTTGTTGTATCTTCTGAAGGCCCAACGTCTTAAACCTAGCCAAGCCGTGGTTGGTCTCTTTTTTTTTCTCGGTTTGATTTTTCGTCTTATATTCATTTCCGCATGCTGAAAAAAAACGTCAAAATGCTGATGCCCTCTCTCGTTGCCTTCGGACGTGGTCGGTGAGAACCCGTGTCACACCTCATCATTTCCCACGAACAGTTGGTTCATGTGGCTCCCGCAGGTCTCAAATCTATTCATACGGGCAATTAAAAGATTACGTGCCGCTGGCACTCAAGTGGAAGATTCTGGTGGTGGATTGTGGGGGATAGCTCCTTGTGGCCTGGCCATCCCGGTGCTCGGAAAAGGAAGTCTATGTTTTGATCCTCGCGGCATACTGGTGGCCGACTCTAGCACAGTGATGTCAAGGACTTCACCCTCGCCTGTGTCACTTGTGCTCGGAACAAGGTCCCCAACGCACAGGCACGCAGGTCTCTTGCAATACGCTGCCTGTGCCGGGAATCCCTTGGGACCGCACATTAGCTATGGATTCGTCACAGACCACCAGTCTCCTTGGGAATTCCAGTCATCTGGGTGTGACGGACCGGTTCTCAAAATGTCCCACTTTGTGCCTATTCCCTGGCCTGCGTTGCCCACATTATGGCTATCTTTTCTGTCGGCATATCTTACCGGCTTCATGGTGGACTACCCTCTCAACATTGTCTCCTGGACGCTGGATCGTTCATTTTGTTTCCCGATTCTGGCCGTGCTTTATGCTCCCGTCTGCAAGTCATGTTGGACTTTTCATCGCTTTCCATCCTCAGTCCAATGGGCAGGTTGAGGAGACGTGAACCAGGTCTGGGTGAATATGCGCCACTTTGTGTCCGGACGTCAGGACTACTGGAACCGAACTGCTCCCGTGGGGATGAAATTTGCGGTTAACCATCGGGACTCGGAATAGCTGCCGGTTTGATTCTTCCCTCGTTCTTTGTAGTCTATGGCCGCCACCCGCGCCCCCCTCCCTCTTCCTCCATGACTCGGATGTGACGCTAGTCAACTCGAACCAGGTTAGAGGATATCAAGGCCTTCTGGCAGGAGACGCGATGTTCTCTACTTCGGGCCTTTGCCCGTATTGAAGTCTCAGGCAGACAATGGAGAAGGACCTGCCCGGACGTTTCTCCCCTGGGGGACAAAAGTTTGACTCTCCTCAAGTTATGGTGCGCTGAAAGGTTCCCTAGTCTCAAAAATTGGGCCCTCGCTCTTCCTGGGACCCTTCAAGGTTTCTTCGGCAGTTGAACCGGGGACTTACAAGCTTTGTCATCCTCATCTCTCCCGGACCACAAACGCATTTCACGTATCCCTCCTTTAAGCTCTGGTGTCTGAACCTGGTTCTCTTGGAAGAAAGTGACGCCTTCCCAGTAGCCGAATACATGACCATCTTCGCGGTAATGGAAATTTTAGCTATGGAAGGCGGTCAGAGGGAGACGTTTCTTCCTCTGTGGATTGGAGGGGCTTCGGACCCGAGGAGAGATCCTGGGAGGCCTGAAATCAACATCCTGAATTCGGGATCTCATCCTCAGATTCCTGAGCATAAAAAGGTGGGGGAGGCCATGGGGGGGAGGGGAGTACTGTTCAATGGGTTGCGCGCTGGTCCGGGCCACGGACGCTGGTTGCACCGAGTTACTCATAACGGGTCCCCAGCGTGGACGACGGGGGCGCCGTCGGGACCGCACGGCCAGGGCCGCGGCGCCACCCGTTCCATCCACTCACCTGGCCTCGCTCCCGTTTTCCGGTCCTGTCCCTGCCGGCCGGAATGCGCTGATGCTGCGGCCCCTAGCGCTGCTTGCGCCAGTCCCTATGAATTTAAGGGACAGGGCGCGGTAATGGGTAATTATCTGGGCGCTGGTTCCTATATAAGTGTTGCACCCTCGGTCCATTCCCTGTCTGGATCTCGTTGCACCCGAGCCATAGGAGAAAGCGTTCTTAATGTGTATTCCTGCTTATACCGTGTTCCCAGACCTTCTCGGCTCGTTTCCCGACTTCCGAACTCTGCGCTGCCTGACCTTCTTGCCTGTCCCACGTGACCACGAACCATTGCCGCCTTGCCCTGAACCTTCTGCCTGCCCGACGGTCTATGATTCTCGGTACTACGTCTTCACTGTACCATCAGATGGCACATCGCTCGCCAAGCAAGCAAGTCCCGTCTGGGGGGGTGACCTTGGTAGGCACTCACGCCGCCAGCAAGTCCATCTTCTTTGCGGGCTGGGGCTCTGGTTGAAAACCGGGGGCTAACTTAGATTCCGTTCCCGGGCGGCGGAATGTGGCATTAACTACCATCGCTTGGGTGTCCGGCGGATCCATACCCTAGGCGCCTCACCGCGTATTTTAAACGCCGTTTTCCCACCTAATCGCTTTTTGAAATGCGGATTAAGTTAAGAAGCTCGGTTGATCCACCTTGGAAAAGATTTTCACGCCTCGCAGGCGGTCGTAAAAGTTCTGAGATCACGGGCATGAGGGTTAGAGCGGATTTTTTATGTAATTTTATTTAAGCCCGATAGTCGATTGCTAGGGCCGGAGAGGACCCGTCTTTTTTTCATGAAATAGAAGCCGGCTCCTGCCGGAGGACAAGGACTTACGATTTGAAACCTTTAGGGAGGTTCTCCTTGATGTACTCAGGACATAGCCTTAGTCCCCCAAAGGATGGAGAGGGGATAGCCCGGGCCCCCGGGGGAAAGGAGTACACCCAAGTTGCGGGTTTAAAATGGGAAAAATTTCATAAGGGGTTTTTGTGGGGGAAAAGTGTTTAGGCGGGTTTTGAAAAGATGTCAGCAAAGCCCCGGGTATGGCGTGGGGTGGGCCCTTTGGGGTTTGGAGGCTTGGTGGGGATTTTCAGGGAGGGCGACCTGGGGAAAGAGGTTGTGGCTTCGACGGGGAAACGAAAAGAGACAAGGGGAAACCCCCAACGCATGATTTTCCCCTTTTGGCTCAACCCAAAGGTCGGGTAATCTTTCCCTCCCAACCCCAGGGAAGGCCCCAGAAAAATTTTTTAAAGGGGAGGAGGGGAAGGAAAGGACGAGAAGTTGCAAATTTTTCCTTGTGAAGAGCCCCAATCTGCAAGGAGGGGGGGGCCCCAGTTGGAAGGGGGGGATACCCCGCCCTTAAGGCATTCGCCACTGACCAAACAAAACAAACTTTGGGGTTTCTGAAACCGGGGAAAATCACTGGGGAAGAGGGAAATTTTGGTCAAAAAAATTTTCGTTGGCTTATGAAGTTTTCCTTTTCCATCCTAAATTAAATTAAAGGCGGAGGCCAAAAAAAAGGTTTTTGCTGTAGGGTGAAACCCCCAAATTAAAAAGGGCCATGGGTAAGAGGGGAGGGGCCCGTCTAAACCCCTGGGGATGCCTTCCTATGAGCCCTAGGTGGGGAAAAAGTTTACGGCACAGGGGGGCCCCCCCCCAATTTAAAATCCCCCTTTTGAACTGCCACAATGAAACACAGCTGTTTTTTGGCAAACGTTTTGGTTGGGACCTTTCCCCTCCTGGGACAGGTGGGCTCTTTCCCAAAAACCTGTTTGGGTTCTTCCTCAGGGGACCATCGGAGGAAGGAAGTGGTGGCCGTTGGAATGTGGGAGCCAAGGGGGGGGTAAACGGCGTGGAGGAACGACCTCCCGTTAAAGGCGGAGCTTCTTTTTTTCCCTTTGGCAAAACCCGAATTGCTGGGTGGCTAAGGGATTAAGTCATCCAAAGCAGTGGTAGAGCCCCCGAGCGGCGGTCATCCTTGATTGTCCCGAGGAACCTTGCCAGAACGCCCCACCAAGCTTCATTTTTTCCAGTCCGTCCGAAGCGAGAGTGCGAAATGCACAGAATACTGACCGGCCGTGGTGTCCCTCCCTGACACAGCGGAGCAGTGCTGCGGGGCCCGAAGAAGTAGGGCCCGGGTTTCCCTCAAAGCCCTTGCGGAACCCCCGGGGGAAAGGTTTGGAGTTCGGCTGTCAGGGCCCCCTCGCCCCAAAGTGGTGTAGCCCAAGCCAAGGCCCCCAGACAGGGCTGATTATGAAGGCCCCCTTGGCCCACGCTCTGTAGGTTTTGATGCCCCATCATCTCTAGGTGAAGGGCACTGGCTGTAAACCCCACGGGCATTTTTGGGGGGGTCTCCCGTAGGGTGGTGGAGCGGCAGATGCAGGCGGTCCAGAACCCCGGGCGGGTGACAATGGATGCCGGAGACGGATGGGGTGCGGGGCATGTGGAGGTAGACGGGGGCCGCCAGGTTCTGCCATGGCCGATGCTGGTAATACGTTGGCCTACTGGGCGTTGTGTGTGACATCCCGGAGGTTCGGGAGAGGTACCCTGGCGTAATCAATGGCAGTCCCTTACTGTAAAACTGAGGGGATTCGCTGGACCCCTGCAAGCGATGAAAACTAAACCCCGCCCGGGAGCGGGGTTAAATAGCTTTCCCGGTATTCACCAGAGCCCCCCGAAAAAGGGGATGGACTTGCTGCGGCGTGAGGCTACCAGGTCATACCCTGACGTGATTTGCTGTGATGGGGGGGGTACAGCGTGGTACAAAAGTCGTAACCCGAGGCGTAGTAGGGACAGGCGAAGGTCAGGGCGGGCGGCAGGGGTTTCCCCGGGTAGAGACGGGCAGCGGTGGGGCGGCGGAAAACGGCAGGTCAGGAAACTAAGAAGCGGATGGTACAGGGTAATCAATACAGAATCAACCCCTTTCTTTTCTCACGGAAAAATCCCCAACGGGCGGGCAGGAAGTGCTGGGGGCGTATTTTAAATAAAACCGCGCCGACAATAGACCAATTATCGGGAAAAGCTGGCCTTTAAATCCAGCGAAGGGGTGGCCCCCGCGGCCCCTTTTAAGAACGGGCCATGTGCGCGGCGGGGGATCGGGAAGGGCCAGCGTTCAAGGAGCGGGGGGAACGGGTAAGGGTGAACGGGGGGGAGCCCGGAACGCGAGGGATGGTCGCGGGAACCGCCGGGCACCCGCGTGGACCCCCGTGACAGGGCATTACAAGTGTTGTGCCCGGCGTTTAATCGCCTAGTTTTGGTTATTACAGTTCATTTACAGGAAAGGGCTTAAAAAAATTTTTTTCCCGCAAAATAGAGCAAAAAAAACTGTGTTGGGTTTGGGACTGTACTCTAAGTGTTTACTACAGATCCCGTGCCCCTAAAATAAGACAGTGTTTATATTAATTTTTGCCTCCAAAAGACGAGCAAAGATTATTTTTAGGGGTTTTGTTTTTTTTTTTTTTTTTTTTTTTATGAACAATAATTACATTTTGTTGTTTAACAAAACATCAAATGTATTTAATATACTGTAGTGATTTCATCACAAACATCAGGAAGAGCCAAAATTGAATTGCAAAAAACAAAATGCAAGGTCTTATTTTTGGGGAAACAGGGTAAGTAGACTAAAAGGAGACTTTAGCAGTTAAAACTGAATCGCGTACATGTACATGATACTCCTCTCCCGCCTAGATTACTGTAACATGCTTCTTTGTGGCCTCCCCCTTATCCCCTCTTTTTACTCCCCAAAGCATCCCCCGAATTTTTCCCGGGAAAAACCCCTTTCTCGTTACTCCTTGCATCCCCTTGCCGTCCTTTATGGTACTCATGTCAACATATTCAATTCAGAGCGTTAACCATGACACAAGCCTCTTCATAACCTGTCCTTACTCCATACATCTCTGCCTTATTCTCCTGATCCGTTTTCAAAGGACTTTCTTCTCTGTTCTTTGTTTTTCTTTTTTTTTCATACAACCAATAAAAATTTTTCCATGATCTGGAATGGTCTGTAAAAAATTTGATTCTTTCCTTTTTTAAAACCCTTAAAACTAACCTAAAAACATCTCTTCAGGATAGCCTACAACCCATATTAACCCCGATGCCACTACATCCCCATACAAACATGCCTGTTTGTTGGCTTCTGTCTCCTTTTTCCTCCCTTGTAGATTATAGGCCCTCATGGGCAGGGTCCTCTCTCCCTTTGTTCCAGTTTGTTTCTCATTAGTTGATGGTTATTGCTCTCATTCTTGTCTTATGTCATAAACAGCGTTTGGATAAAAAATTTTAAAAGGGGAGTGCGGGTCATTACACACAGTGCAAATTAAACCCTTTTCCTATATCCTAAATATGTGTAACTGACATATTTTGTTGCTCTCTAAATTCTCCTCCTCAGCAAGCAGGAAGATGCTTGAGTTCACACCCCTTTCATAGGGAGAAACCCCCCCCCCCCCCCCCCCCCCCCTCACCTTCCGGGTGTGGAACTGAGCTCCCCAAACGGGAAAAGCTGAACTAAAATACTTCTATCCCTTTGGCAACAAGCGTAAAAATACATTTGGGCCATTATTGGGAGGAACAGGAGACTACTGAAATATTTTTATTACTATACATTGAAGATTTATACTCTGTACCGCACAGTTGTAATTGGAGTCAGGTTTAGTATACCCCTTTAAATCCCTTTTTGAATGTACAGCACCCTGGAATTAATAGCGTTATAAAAATACATAATAGTAATAACAATAAATATCACTAATAGTCATAAAGAGCTGGCAATTCTGGCACTGTGATGTATATTTACAGGTTCTTAGCTTCATTAACCAATGGCAGGACCAAAGTAATAGCCAACAAATGAAAAAAAAACTGGATACTAATTGTTTAACCCATTTAGCTCTTCAATTAGTGTTGACCATTTACATGAGGCCTGGGCTGC
Organism: Phyllomedusa bahiana; assembly: GCA_025379985.1. Classification (NCBI taxonomy): domain Eukaryota; kingdom Metazoa; phylum Chordata; class Amphibia; order Anura; family Hylidae; genus Phyllomedusa; species Phyllomedusa bahiana. The sequence continues at coordinate 97,458 of JAODAL010003867.1, read as the reverse complement.
CTAGGGCCCACCACTGGAATTTCATTCTTGGGGCCCACCAATGTAGTTGAATTTGGGGGCCACCAGTAGAGTTGATTCTGGTGTCCACCCTACAGCTACTGTACAGGTTTCTTAAGGTATTTTTCCAGGGCTAATTGCGGCAGTAAGTAGGGCCGAAATACGCTGGGTATTTGGGAGTCACACTGATCAGGGTTTTTACTCCCAGGCAGGAGGGGGGGGTGGCTGCCCCCCCGGCCCCCCAAACTGCATTACTCCGGCGCGTAATCGCAGCAAGTAATTGAATGTCACTTATCTCCCCGCGCTTTACAATACGATATATTTTAGAGGAGAGAAGCCGTAATCCATAGTTCTCTATGAGAGCTATGAATTACTGTAATTGTGGGGTGCATTTCCATGTGTATTAGAGCGCAGTACGCCGTGAACGGGGGGGGGGGGGGAAATGGCTCCAAAAAAAGCCGGGGGAATAACCCTTAATCTGCCTCTTTCTCTCTGCCTTTTTGCCTCTCCTAAGGATGTATATACAATTTAAAAGAAAATCCAGGTCTGCCATGTTCAGGGGCACATCGGGGGCTTCCCCTGTTTCCTTGTGGGGGCAGTCCAAGCCTGGTTATCAATGTATATTTCTTGAACCTTCTTGCCCAAAGGGAACACGGTTGTTACATGTTACTAAACTTGAAGCTGGTGAAGAAGCCCCAGAGAAGGTGGTTGTTTAAGTTACACTATTTAACAATTTACAGTATTTCTGGAAAACCCATTTAGTTCAGTCTCAAAGTTGCTCTTGACATGGAATCGGTCTGGCCCGTGTCTTAAAACACTTTTACTTAGCACTCCAATGCCTATGTCTATTACAAATTCTCTATGTCTAATAGTGACCCTGCTCTCTGTCCATGAGCTTCTACATTGCAGGCACACTGTTGCAGATTAAAGGTGGCCATACACATTTGATGATTGTCAGCCAAATCCTCACCATCAAATGTGTATGTGGGTGTCCCAACTCTCCTCCGACAGCACATGCTATGGAACAAAGGGTCAGAAAATTTGGGATATGTGTCATCAGAGGCTTACTCATTTTTGAACACTTACTCATTTTTGAACAACCACTCCTCAAACCCCCAAACGTGAGCATAAGGGAAATCCTCGCCACAGTAAAATAAAGTCAGTGGCTACTTTCAGAGAGGCTGTTTTGTTTGACATCCGGGCAGATATTGGGGGCTATTAAAATTTTCTCTAGAAGCAAAGAGAACATTGTACTGTCAGGCCCACCAACAAAATGAACAAAATCTTTTTTTTTAGAATTTCCTTTGCGGTAAATAAAAAAAAAAAAAAAATAACCAGTGCTCAGTTTTCCAGATGCAGTCATCCAGAACCAGCAGAGCTCTGATGTCCCCACTGGTCCCCCAACAGTGATGTCATGTACTGTGACTGTGCAGCCAATACCAGCCCTCAGTGGTCACATGTACATGCGAGATTGCTGAGGCCAGTGATTTGCTGCACTATCATGAGTGATGTACTGTTTGGGTGCTCTAGTGCGGCTTCAAAAGCAGTAGCAGAAGAGGTTAGTACTGGTTATTTTTTTATTTTACCACACTCCTGTTCTATATAAAGGATTCTGAATTTCTCAGAAAACCCCTTTAATAAATCATTCCAAAAGTACATGCAGATTTTTAATGTAAGTGTGAGGGAACCCGGGCGGGGTGCCCCAAATAGACAAAAAACAGATGAGGCCCTGACCTGTTCCCCCAAACCCGTCCCTTTTTTTGGGGTGCCCGACTCCTTAAAATCGGTCCCAACGAAAAAAACTGCGAGTAATAAAAGTGAAGACCAGGGCACAAAAAAAACAACCATAACACAATCACGGGGTCTACAAGCCAGGTCAGCAACAGTCGGAAAGCTTACAAAATAGAAGGCAGAAGGTAGTCGTAACAAAGCAAAGTCAGGTAACAGGAAATCAAACAAGAGAAAGGCTAGCACAGACACAGAAAAAAACCCGTATAGCAGGCAAAGAGGAAATACAAGGGAAACCCCCTTTATAATAAACCAATAATAAACTCCTTTCAGTTCTCGTTCCCGTTCACCTCCTCTCCTTTCCTCTTGCGTTGGGATTCCTCAGGGATCCCGTTTTGGTCCTCCCCCTTTTCATTGAACAGCCCCCATTTGGGGCAAACCCTCAGTAATTTGGGTTCCAGTACCATCTCTAGTGATGAAAACCCAAATTTACACCTCCCGGAAAATCACTCCTCCCCCGCTACAAAACACCATTGATTGTCGTCTGCTGTCTCTGCATCATGTCCTCTCTCCATCTGAAACTAACCTCACTAAAACTGAAAATTTGGTCTTTCCCCCATCCCCCTAACCAACCCCCCCTCTATTTTTGTTTCTGTATGTGGTCCCCATTTCTCCTAGGCACAGGCCCCCTGCCTGGGGGGTTTTATTAGATTCTGATCTGACCTTCACCCCCTATATCCAAACTCTTGCCCCCCCCCTCCTGTCACCTGACCCCAAGAAAAAACTCCAGAATCCCTCCGTTTCTCACCGTGGAAACAACTCAAAAATTATTACGCTCTTTTTATTTTGTTTGATCTGTAACCCCTGCTTATCGGGCTCCCTTCTGAAAAATCTCCCCCTCCAATCTGTCTGAATGCAGCAGCCAGACTCATCTTTTCTCCAGCCCTTTTAAATGTGCCCCCCCTGGTCAGTCACTGCATGGTTGCATATTAGTACAGGAAACAGTTAAACTCAGCACTCTCACCCTAAAAGCTCTCTACAGTGCTGCACCACCCACATTTCCCCCTCGTCTTGTCTATCACCCGACCCGCTCTCTCCCTCTGCGGGTTTATATCAGGTTACACTATCAATCATCCGAACCCCTCATGCCCCGCTCCAAGATTTACACTGCGGCCCAATTCTCTGGAATATGCAACCGGGGGCGATCAGGCACATTTTCTCATCTGGCCACCAAGAAACCCAAAAGCTATCACAACATCTGTCCCTCCTCCTGGGGGACTCCAAGGCACTTATCTGTATATTAATGTACTGTCGGGTGGCAGGTTCATCCATTTTTCATGTAAACCACCCCCTATTTATGAAACATGGCCGGACCATTGTAAACTTGGCACTTCTTACCGTATGTTTCACCGACACACCCTAATAGATTGTAAGCTCTCACGAGCAGGGCCCTCACACCTTGTGTCTCATTTGTAAGTACTTTAATGTGTAATGTCTGTACGTTTAACCTTGAATTTGTAAAGTGCTGCGGAATATGTTGGCGCTATATAAATAAAGATTATTATTATTATGATTATTATTATTATAGAACAGAGGTGATAGGTGGAAGCAACAAAAGATCGTGTTGGAATACATGGCTGTCAATCAAGGAAACAGGTTAACTAATAGGGTGCTCGAGGATTCCTGACCCAGGGGCGTTGGTCAGGAATGAATTACAAATACAGAGCAGGGAATGACACACTGGTAATCACTACGGACGAAACCGTGTTTTGTTTTCGCAACGGCTGTGGACGGCGACCAGAGCTCAAAGCTGGGGGGTCTGTCAGGCAGGATCATGACAGTAAGTCTTCACTTTTAGGTAAAGTGAATCAACCACAATTACAACTACAGCATATTATTGTAACGGATGAGCAGGTAAAGCGGGTAGTGGACCCACTGGACCACTGCCGGGCTTGCTCCGAGGGGGCGCAACTAAGCGGCCATCAGCATCTTCACAGAGCCTTAGATGGTAAGGATGGCTTTCCCGACAGCCGCCATGTGCGACCTCAGAGTAGTCCCCAGCAGTGGCAGCTGACCAGAAGTGCCAATGCTAGGCACTGGTTAAAAAGTAATGCTGCATTACTATTACCTTTTCATTGAAACCTAAAAACCCCTTAAATGCCCCAGACTTATAAAGCATGCATAAGCCTTATCCCCAGGGCATCTCTAATGGCTCATTTTTCATTCACTGGAAATTTCTATAATTTTCTATAACTGATTGGTTAGTACTCTTGTTATATAACAATCTGCCAAATCATAATCCATTAGAGAGATGAGAAAGAGCTGGGTGAGTATATATCAAACCTTCCTTTATGGTTGTTTTGTTGGGTAAGGAGAAGATTCTAAAATTGCTGCCTGTTTTCCACTGTCTTCTATCATGCTACCTAGTAGGTGACAAGGTTTTTTCCCTCCGCGACCAGGTAACTGTTCATGTTTGTGCTCATTCATACTGTAATGTTTTTACTCTTTTTGGTTATTGCTTCCCCCTGGAGATTGACAGAGAAATGCAAATAGTCTTACATTATTGTAATTGCAGTTACAGCGAGCCCCCAACCTTCTCATTGACGGATTTTATTTTACCACCCTCCTGGCCTGTATAGGGGATTCCAAAAATCTCCGAAAACCTGACTGGTTGGGGACTGTGGTGGCTGCAATATTGACTAACATGCTTTGTCGCAATCATTGTGACAGCCTGTCTTATTGCCTTACTCGTAATGTCACAGCGATCACATGATTAAAGGCCAAACTGATGTCTGGGTGCTGCTTTCTATTCAGACATGAAAGCTCAATCCGAGACTTCGAGCGTGCTGAGGAATGCAGGGGCATTTGGCTGAATTTACCCACTTGTGGTCATAGTAAACACATTTTGGCATTTCGCCTTTTGCTGCTTTGGAGGACACCAGATTACAAAATAGTTTATTTTCTCAAGCTTTTTTTATGCCGCCAACACATTCCACAGTGCTGTGCAGACTTAATCACTTATGTCAGCCTTTGCCCCCTTCAGCTCCATTGCTACCCTGTTTCCCCGAAAATAATACAGTGTCTTATATTAATTTTTGCTCCTAAAGACGAGCTAAGGCTTATTTTTAGGGGATGTCTTATTTTTCCATGATCAAGAATTCACATTTATTGTTGAACAAAACATCAACATATATTAATATACTGCAGTGATTTCATCACAAACATCAGCATAAGCAGCCAAACTCTGAATTGCATAAAAAATGCACTATGTCTTATTTTCGGGGGATGTCTCATTTTCGGGGAAACAGGGTAGTATCTGGCAGCAGGGCTACTACTCCTGATTCTGTAGGTTACCATGTTTATTTGTACCTCCATCCTGCCCATTCACCATTGCTACATGGTGCCCCAGGTATCTTCAGAGCCAACTCAATGCTGTTGACATACAGTATATTTACCCCACTGCAACTGAGTATCATCTCTCTGGCTGGTGCCACAATGAAGATCTCAGCAGGGCTGTCACATGTGCGGGTCACATTAATAAGTATTGAAGCACACTGACCTCACTGCAAGGTACATTTGCTTGTTTTGCTTCCTGGTTATACTTTTTCTTTGAATCTGTATTTCATCTTGTATCTTGCTGTTGTCACCTGTATTTTTATCCTTACTACTTACTCAGATTATCCTCTGTATGACATTCCTGACTCTCCTACATCAACTTTCCTGAATCCTGGATTGCCTTGCTACCCTCTTAACTACCGGTTCAATAACACATAACCAACTCCGCTATATCAACTTTACCAAGCCCTATTTTATCTGACTACCCTCCTAACAACTAAACCGCACCACATAACCCTACTGTTGTTTATCCTGCTAACCCTTCCATTTTTTCCAGAAGACTCCTAGAAATCAGAACAAAGGTTTGGTTTTATTAAAAAAAACTGCTTTAAAATGGTCATGAGAAGGCAGATTGACGGTTTTCTTGGGAAAATTAGAGCGGTCACATAGTGGGGCTAAAATCTTGCAGAATAAAGATATGAAAGGATCAGTAATTGGACTAATATGGCTTCTATCTTAAAGGGGTTTTGCCACAAAGGAAAATTTATGTGGGAACCTTGCAAATGAAATAACAAACATTTTCTCCATTTATTATTATTACAAATTCTGCACCGTTTTAGTTTTAGCTGCTCCTTTAGTGATCCATTATTTACAGCTCGTCTCCAGGGGATACGCCGGGGCCGAGAGTCCTCATCCTGGTCACAAAGCTCGACAACTTCTCCTCTCAGGCAGCTCTGAGTGTTAAAACCCAGGTGCTTAATTCTATCCCCCTCTGTCCCCCTTAAATTTAGTCAAACGGAAATAAATAAAAAAAAACCTCAATCAGGTGTCATTGATAAAAGAAAAAAAAACCACGGGTTTTGGTTTCCCTCCCGGAATTTGAACTAGGGCCCTTTTCCCAGCAAAAAGCTTTTCCTTTAGTACTCACAATGCTTTACAAAACAACCCTTTTTTTACCAGAGAGGAAAGGTGGTGATGTATCCCCCTGGGTCACAATAGGCAATTCAACAAATAAACACGGGTCCTTTTGGTACCAGGATAAGAGTGTACAGGGGTTGAAAATTAGATCATGGGAAAACCCCCCTTTTAAAAGGGGGTTTTCCAACCCCAACTAACTTGCCCGTTCTAAAAAAGCGATGTTTTTAAAGAACAACCATAGATTTCCCAGAAACACCAAATTCCCGGAAATCTAAAAGGCCGTGTTACACGGGTTTTCCCGATGGATTTTTTGCGCTACAATCCGCGTAATAAGGGGCGGGACGGGGGGGCCGGGGGGGGCCCCCGGCCCCATAGAAAGCATTATCTACGGGGCGTACCCCGTAAATAATGTGCATTCACTTTTCCCCCCCCGGCGGATTCCCAGCGGGGAGGAGCGACGGAATCCATGTTCTCTATTAGAGCAGTGGATTACCGTAATGACTCCGAGGTTGGCGCTGTTGCACGCAAATCCGGGCGCAGTACGGGCCCCTCCGCGGCAAAATTAAGCCGTGTGAACGAGGCCTAAGCTATCCTACACACACCGGAAAACCTGTCGATTTTTTAAAAAATTCAGTATTTTAAAACCCCCAAAAAAAAAAATTTTCAAGTGCTGTGTAGACTGAGAAATGGAAATGAAGCTCCAGGGGAAAAAGGGGGTATAAGGGAAAATTATGCTTTTGTTGGTATTTTCTGTGTAGGTACAACCCCTCTACTACAATTAAATGCCCTTTATGGGGCAAGTTTGAGATTCACAGATGTGGGCCTTCCTACACCCTCACAATACCCTCAAGAATGTTCTTGTCTTGAAGCCTTCTTTTTAGTCTTGTGGCTACTGTATAATGACTTGCATAGAATGGCCACACCTGAAAGTAGGATCCATTCACAGTCAGGAGAAGGGTCAGATAAGGACATTTACCATGTAGATGCGTGGTACTAGTGGGCCCCATCCTCTCGAGAAGTCAATTATATTTGGATGTTTCTGATAGTATAAAGTACATGCTGGTCCGCTATTCACCACTGTGGTTGCCCAGATTGGCGATGTCCCTTTTTGGCTTAACAGGAGATTATAAGAATGTTGTCAAGAACTTGGTTTGGTGCCAACCGCGCCCTAGCAGCTGTGGGGCTCAGTCATCTGCTGGGGAACCTGTGCATATCAGGGCAATGAAACCTGCACCTAGCAAGTGGCTTACTTGCAGAAATGTAGGCCTCTGCTTCTCTTGCGGTGCTGGTTAATGCCTGTCCTAAATAACAGCAAAAAACTTTTCCCCTAGGTTACACAGAAAAGTTTTTGGGGCAAAAGGTACCCCTACTGATTATTATTAAACATTTAGGGGGACAGTATGAAAAAAAGGCGCCCCTAACAGTCGAAATTCTCATTATTTTGTGAAGCATATGTCAGTATATATGGAAGTGTCTCGCAGCACTTTATAAATGTGTCTGGTTGTGAGACACATGTATATGGCAAAATGTACCATAAGGATAACTGCCCCGAAAAAGGGGCCTCCCCACCATTTTAAACGCATTAAAGATCTACAGGGGCCCCCGAAAAGAAAGAACCTGTCAAAAATCTGGGATCTGTAACCCCTTTCATATTAAAAATTTATGCACCAATCTAGGGCCCTAGCATAATTTCGCGCACATTCATTGCTACATTTTGATGCGTCCCATTTTAGGTGTGGGGTATAATCACCCCATTTTGGTGTGTATATTAGAAAGGGCCAACAGTTTTTTTTGGAAAAAAAAACACCAAAAAAAGGGACACCCTAATGGGGAAAATTCCCCTTGCCGGCTTGGGCCCCGGGCAAACACTGGGGATAGCATTCAAAGGTGCTAGGGGCCCCGTCCCCAGGGGTTGACGGGCCCCCTAAGGGCATACCCTTACACTGTACTACCTCGCTAATCGGGATTCTGCCCCTGGGCCAGGCCGGCAATGAACTTTACTACTGTTCACGCCCGTGGCCCTGTGGGGCAGAACTGGGGCCTGGCGCATCTTCCCCTGAAGCCCCTGTCCCCAGTTCAGAGCAGGGGTCCCAATCCAAACAACCAAGCCCAAAAACTCCAATATATTTCTTTTGAACCCCTGAAGCACATGCAAAGTGTAAAGTGCTACAAAGTAGCAAAGTTTAACTAGACTTTGACACATTATCACACCTGGGGCAAGAAATTATTAGTTTTTTAAAAACTTTTCAGTGGCGTCTGTGATAAGATATCTCGCTGCACAAATTTCTATAAAACCCCCAAAGAAATAATTTACCCAAAAAAATTAATTTTTCTTTATTGAAAGTAAAGAACACAAATCAAAAATTTAAACAAAAGCGGGGCAAAAAAGTGCCAAAATGCTGCAGGCAAGTTTCCAAAAACAAAAAAACCAAAAAAAAAAAGGATAAAAAAAATGGGACACATGATTAAAGTAATATATATATAATAAATATATAATTTTTATAATATAAATATATATATTATATATATATAAATTTAAATATATATAAATTTTTATATTATATAATATAAATATAATAAATAAAACAAGTAAAATAAATAGACTTTTAAACAAAAACCCAAAGTTATAAATAACCAATTTAAAATGAAACCAAATAATGGGATAAACAAAACCAAAAAACACCTGAAAAGACCAAAAACGTTTTTGCATTGGAATTTTATTCTGTTTTATTTACCTGTGTGGTGGGTTTATTTTTTGTTATTTGGTCCGGTCTTTTTGATTGGCGGTTAGCAAGTTCTCTATGCCAAATCATCTTTGCTACATCTATATATCACTGTTGCTGATGCCTATGTGATATCTTTACTTCTTCTCATTTCCTATATATGTAATTGCATTATTGTGGCTCTTACTACTAGTAATCATATCTCCAACATTACTGTGTTTTGTTTGGTTTCCCTTCCACTGATGTTATCCGATAATCAACTACTAGGCTGTATTGGCATAAATACAACCAAAGCAGGAGCAGCCATAGTGGCTGCAATGGGGCCCAGAGGTTGAGAGGGCCAACTCAGGTGTAAGAACTGTCGACTCACCGCGGCCGTCCCCCTGCGCTTACGGGGTCCGGCGCGGGCTCGCGGCTGCCCGCAGCCGTTGTCCTTCTGCTCTTGGCCGGGAAACCCCGTACTCACCAGTCCCCGCTCCTGTGCCTGGCTCTGACAGCCGCCGCGCGCGTACCCGCTGCTTAGGGCGCTCGCGCGACGGCTGGTCTGGATTTAAAGGGCCAGCGCACCGTTAATTAGTTATTGACGGCCGTTGGTCCTATATAAGGAAATACGCCCCCAAACACTTTTGCCATGTTGCTGGTTTTGCGGTAGCAAGCTTGAGAGTGTTCTAGTCCTGTCTGTTTTATCCGGGGTACCAGTCCGTTCCCTACCTTTCCTGAACCTTGCCTGTTTGCCCCGTTTCCAGCTCTGCCTGTCTCTGACCACGAACCTCTGCCGCCTGCCCTGACCTTCTGCCTGTCCCGACTACCCCTCGGGAAACATTTCTGTACCACGCGGGCCCGGCCGCCATCGCAAGCAAGTCACGTCAGGGGTAGCGACCTGGTAGCCTCACACCGCAGCAAGTCCATCCCGCTTTGCAGCAGGCTCTGGTGAATACCGGGGGCTACTTAGACTCCGCTCCCTGGCGTGGCTTAAATATCATCGCTTGCATCACCTCCGCATTACAAGAACATTGTTCCTTTTTGTAGGAAGGAAGAGGTTGGTCCCTTTTTGCTTTTCTGCACTATTATGTGGATTTTCAGATTTTTTATACCTTTACCTATTGCTATTTATACTGCTGTTTCAATTTATAGTCATTAGATGGGGTAAGGCATGTAATTCTGTAATGAGGTCGTATGAATTCTAGTTTATCCCCTAAGAGACTAGCTATAGCCATCAACATCTTAGGGTTATCTGAGTATCCTAACCCTAACATATCTCACGGGGTTGCTCTAGGTGAAATTGCACCACTTGTTTGATTCTTATCTGGTTATCATGGGCACCAGAGCATTACAGATGGGGTGTTGTGTTGTTGTTAGTCCCTAGGACCATCGCGATGTGATCGGGATCTTTTGACTGTTGCCTTAGGCCACTACAATCAAATATATCTGCATCTTTCCAGTCCACAAGTGATTCTTGGTGCTCAAGCTTTCTTCTCAGTCAACATCATGGCCTTGAAAGGATTCATGTTCTTTTTTCCCTATCTTAAGAACCTAAACTTAAAGGGGTTGTCTCACTACAATGATTGCTTTTTATGTTAAAGATCTTGCAAGAACAAGTCACTTTGCATTATGTGTCTATTAACCGTGTCCTACCGATTCCTAGATATCCCCTCTTGTATGGGTTGCATCAGCTCCTCAGGTTGCCATAGACAAAGACCTGTTCGATCTCTCCTGACAGGCTGCCAGCGCTGGTCACTATAGCTACAGACCTGTTCGATCTCTCCTGATAGGCTACCAGTGCTGGTCGCTATAGCTACAGACCTGGTATCCTCAGAAGCTTGTCACTGCAGGCCAGTAGTAGCCAGTGAAACCAGTAAATTCAAAAATGAAACCAGGAAAATAGAACTGACGTGTGATGAATCGATGTAATGAGACAACCCCTTTAAATTTTGTATAAAGCCATTTAACCTTGTAAATTGTTGATGAAACTGGAGAATCTGGTGAAACCCAGGTCCCTGGTTCTCTAGCCAACAATAAGTTATTAGCAAAAACCTATGGGCTACTTTTTGAATAAAATAAAAAAGCAGCTGAAAAGCTTCATGCTTCATGTATCTTCCCTTCTATGCCATATCTACCAGATGCAGGGGAAGAAGCACAGACGTTTATTAGAAATGTATGAATATGCTGAATGCACCGATATTTTATAATTCTCTGGCAATTTAAAACAGGGTACTGCAGTTCCCATGATCCTAATATAAGGGCATTGAATGGATTATGTGAGTAATATGTGGACAGCCCACCATCTGGGAGAGTGGGTGCAAAATTGCTTACTTGCAGTGGTCCATTCCAACTTATTTTTTCAGCATTACAACATCTCCACTGGGGAAAAAAAATGCTTAGCAGCTTATCTGATGTTCAGAACACAGCTGCACACATTACTGTCCTCAGGGAGTTGCTTGGGTTAAGTCTGTCTGAGAAATATCAGAGGAGCTCGCCTCTAGAACTGGTGTCTGTCACTGCAGTGCATTTTTATCCTAATGCACCTGGCTACCCTTCTGAGTGTTGGGATGAGGCCCAGGGGTGTGTGAATATATTTATATATGTGCATTTGTAGGCTAAGGCTGTGTCGATTACTGTGAGAAACAACATAAGGGGCTTGGCAATTACTGGTGAACAACACGCCAAATAAATGTAATATTAGTCTGCAGGAAAGCTGGAAGACCGTAGGCTTGTGGAGCATGCAGATATTTATATCTTCTCTATATATAGGAAGAGCTATTCTGTTTTCCAGAAAAATGTATGTAATTTCATTTTGCTTATCCTACTTACATAATCTTTGCTGTGTATATCTATGTAGTATGTTGTCTAATAGAAACTACATTGCATGCTTACTCTGTATGGTAGGTTCTGTTAGAAATGGTTTGATTTGATGTCTTAGATAAGTGACAGGCAGGTGCTTAGGGCACCATTAGGAGGGAAGGCACAATGTATGTACTAAAATAAAAAAAAATTAACAATATGATCCTACATTTATTTAGACATAGGGTGACATGTATGAATGGGACTGCACCATTTTTTTTGTTTGCTGTGAGCCAAACAAACTATTGTAGCCCTGTACTATAGATGAATGAGCCATTGTACGCCAAATATTAGTGCAATCTGCACCAAACATGATACCAGCGGCAAAGATGCGGGGGCGAGTTGCGCCAGAGTTGTACAATGCACCACAAATGCGCAACTGTCACAAAAATCCATACCAGTTTATAAGTCTTACGAGACAGTTTCATACTTACTGTTGGATCTTACAGTATTAAAGGGATTTTGTCACGAAGTAAAATTGATGTGGGAAACTTGCAAACTAAATAATAAACATTTTCACCATTCATCATTATTAAAAATTCTGCACCGTTTTTGTTTTAGCTGCTCCTTTAGTGATCCATTGTTTACACTCATTCCAGGGGGTAGACCAGGGCTGAGAGCTCCTCACTTCTGGTTAGACATGCTCAGACATCACCTCTCCCCTCAGGCAGCTACTGAGTGTTCAAACCCCAAGTGCTGTCATTCTACTCCTATACTCCTTAGTAAATAGTCAAACAGTGCAAATAAATTAAAAAAAAAGAAGCCGCAATCAGGTATGTGCATTAATAAAGAGAAATAAGGTTTGGTTCCTGCAGAGGTTTGAACCTAGGACCCTTGTGCTGTAAGGTAAAAGCTTTACCTCTGAGCTATTCACAGCTTTATACATAAACAGACCTTTCTTTGACTAGCGAGTGGAAAAGCCTGGTAATGTCATCCTGCAGGGTCACATGATATGCAATTCAAGCAAATCACACACCCCCCCTTCTGAGCAAACAGAACTGAAGAGCTGGATACAGGAGGGATGAAATAAGATTGTGACAAAACCCCTTTATAAACAGAGGTAGAATTAACAAGTTGGTGCCTGGTTCATACATGTGCAACATAGTGTCCATGCATTTCATAATGTGGTCGGTTGATTCACATTAGGTTAGGTGAGGGGGTAGCAATTTTCACATAGTAAAAAAAACCCTTGAAATTAGTTAAATTGTAACCAGTCAGCACTTTTCTGAGTACACTGATTTGGGCAGTATTGCCAGTACTGCTGTATGAGGGTCTGATCAATTTCTCTAAAAAGGGGCCCTCTGAAATGGCACAACATAGGGACTGGGAAAGGACAGGGGGCCATAAAACTTTAGTTATAACAGGCCCTGAAATTACCTATGGCAGCCCTGACACTGATAAAGGGTGTAGCAAACTGAGCAATGCCCTTCCCAATACTAAACACACAGGAGCAACCTGAGATTGGAGTGGAAAAACATTTCTTCCATTGCTTGTTGTAGAAGGGGGCATTAGGGTCACCCAAGTATTGCAGTATTATGTGAGCTATATGGCAATATTACGGGAACTTATTAAGGAAGTATTCATAGTTTCATAGTTTGTAAGGCCGAAAAAAAAAAGACGTCCATCCAGTTCAGCCTGTTGTGCTAAGGTGTTGATCCAGAGGAAGGCAAAAAACCCCAATGAGGTAGAAGCCAATTGACCTCATTTTGGGGAAAAAATTTCCCTTTTCCCAACTCCAATCTGCCAATCGGAAAAACCCCTGGATAAACGACCCCTCTCCAAATCCTAGACACTATAACTGTTAAATTATTACGCTCCAGAAATGCATCCAAACCCTTTTGAAACTCGTTATTGATCACAATGACAAGTCCCTCTGCAGAGATTCCATAGTCTCACCTGCTCTAACAGTAAAGAATCCCCTTTCTTTGTTTATGTAGAAACTTTCGTTCCTCAAGACGTAGGGGAAAGCCCCCTTGTTCTAGATACAGCCCTGGGTATAAATAAATCTTGAGGAGAGATCTCTATATTGACCTTTGATGTATTTAACATATTTATTAGTCCCCCCGAAGCCATCTTTTCTTAAACTAAATAACCCAAATCTGCTAATCTTTCTGGGGATTGTTAGTCCACCATCCTTTTTATTATTTTTGTTCCCGCTTTTTACCTGTTTCAAGCTCTACAATGTCTTTCCTGTGCACGGTGCCAAACTGTACACAATATTCCATGTGTGGTCTAACCAGTGACTTGTATAATGGGAGAATATGTTCCATCATGTGCATCTATGCCCCTTTTAATGAAACCCCTGATCCTATTGCCTTGGCAGCTGCAGCCTGACACTGGCTGCTACAATTAAGTTTATTGTCCACCGGGATTCCAGTCCTCTCCAATGTCACTTTTTAACCCAGCCTTTTTCCATTTAACATGTAGTCATGTAATGGATTTTTCCCCCCATGTGCTAACCTTGCATTTTCTGTAAGTAAACCTCATCTGCCATTTCCCTGCCCAGGCCCCCAATTATCCAGATCCATTTGTAATAACACATTATCCTCTATTGTGTTGATTACTTTACAGAGATTTGTATCGTCTGCAAAGATCGATTTTCTACTGTGCAATCCATGTGTAAGATCATTTAATGAAAATTTTAAAAGAGGATGGGGCCCCCAATACTGAGCCCTGGGTACCCCACAAAGTAACGGGTTTCCAGTCTGAGTATGCACCTTAATTACCACCCTTTGTTTTCTATCAGTGAGCCAGTTGTTTAACCCACTTGCACACATTTTCCCCCAGTCCAAGCATTCTCATTTTACTTACCAACCTTTTATGTGGCACCGTATCAAATGCTTTAAGAAAATCTAGATATAGACATCCAGTGCCTCACCCCAAACCAGTCTGGAACTAACTTCCTCATAGAACTAAATGAGATTAGTCTGACAGGACCGATCCTTCATAAACCCATGCTGGAACGGCGTTATACATTTTTTTCAATGAGATACCCCAGGATAGCATCTCTGAAAACCTTCAAACATTTCCCCACAACAGAGGTTAACTTACCGGCCTATAGTTTCCTTGACACTTTTGACCCCTTTTTAAAATATTGGCCCACATTTGCTAATGCGCCAATCCTTGGGACATACCCGTTATTAGACAGTCCATAAATAAATTTAAAAGTAGGGGCCTATCTAGACATCACTTAACTCCCTTAGGACACGGGATGTATGCCATCAGGACCTGGGATTTGTCTATTTTAATCTTCTTAAGACGGTGCTGCACTTCTTCCTGGGGTTTGACAAGAAACTTTTAAGCTGGATTTACCTCAATCCCTCTGTTTCAACAGGAAGGTCATCCTCCTCGGTAAATACTAGTGGAGAAAAAAAGGTTTAATAGGTTGCTTTTTTCTCATTGTTCCTTACTGTCTCTCCCTCAGTATTTTTCAAAGGGCCAACATTTTCTGTTTTTAATCTTTTACTATTTATATAGTTAAAAAATATTTTGGGGTTAGTTTTACTTTCTACAGCGAAACGTCTTTCTGTCTTCAGCTCTGCTGCCTTAATCATTATTTTACACACTTTATTTTTTTCCCTATAGCTTCTTAGTGCCTCTTCACTGCCCTCCTGTTTTAGTAGGTGAAACGCTTTCTTTTTGTTATTTATTGCCTCTTTTACATCCCTGTTGATCCACATTGGGTTTTTCCTGTTTCAATTTTTTTATTACCATAAGGTATGTACTTCTTTACAGTGGTAGCCTATGGGTGTTTTTAAAATATCCATTTATTATTTGTTTGCCATATTTAAACACATTGTCCCAGTAAATACATTTAGGGGCCCCCCTAAGCAAATAAAATTAGCCTTCCTAAAATTCAGTTTTTTTGTGGCTCCTTGACAAAAAAAATCTATTTGAAGGATAAACGGAAATGTATTATATTATGGTCACTATTTCCAGGTGCCCCTCAACCTGAACCTTTGTTACTCTGTCAGGTCTATTAGTGAATATTAACCTAGAATGGCTTTGCTACTAGCGGTTCTTGCACCATTTGCAAAGGTAAAAAATCATTAGTTATTGACAAAAACCTGTTTCCTTTATGAGAGCTACAGGTTTCAGATTTCCATTTGATGTCTGGGTAGTTAAAGTCGCCCATAATAACAACCTCATTCTGATTAGCTGCCTCATCTATTTGCCTGAGGAGTACATCTTCTATGGGTTCTGTTATATTTGGGGGCCTATAGCAGTATTATATTGTTATTGTTACCCCCATGTATATTTACCCATAATGATTCCACATGTTCATTACCTGTACCTATATCTTCCCGCAGTGTTGGCTTCAGACAGGATTTTACATACAGACAGACACCTCCCCCATTCCGGTCTTTACGATCCCTTCTAAATAGACTGTAACCCTGTAAGTTAACCACCCAGTCGTAGCTCTCTTCCAGCCATGTCTCAGTTATCCCCACTATGTCATATTTTTCTTCAGCTATTAATACTTCTAGTTCATTAATTTTGTTGGTCAGACTCCCGGCATTGGTCAACATGCAATTTAGAGATTTTTCAGTTTTTCTTCCTTTCTCCCTGATCTTTTTAACTATTGCTACACCCCCTCCCCCCACTCCCACCCCCTGTTTTATTCCTAATTCCCAGCTCTCTATCTTCACTATCTTGCATGCTATCTTTATAGTTATCCTACCCCCCAATCCCTAGTTTAAATATTCCTCCAACTTCCTGGCCATTTTGTCCCCCAATACAGCTGCACCTGCCCCATCCCTAGCATAGAGTGTAGCCAAGACAGAAGTCAGCCCAGTTCTCCAAATACAAGCAAACAAACAGCACCGCTTCACCCTCGATGTAGGTCTCCTTAGCACTTGATTAAAGTTGGGTGTGATCACCAAGACGTGGCTGGAGCGAAGAGCACGGAGGTGGTCCAGTGATTCAAATGGACTTTTTAGTATACTCTCCCTGAAATTGTGAATGTCCTCCAGCTCCTTTAGTAAAAATTTTATATTTTATTTTTATAGTTTAAAAAAATTTCCCTGACAAAAGTCTTTTAAACCCGCCCCGGTTTTCAGGTTATGCACCCTTTCTCATGGCACAATTAAAACATTTTCAATCTAAAATTTAAAAATCCATGACAGGAAAATGACATTGGCTAACACGTCATATGGGGGAAAAAAAAAAAAAAAAGGAGAAAAGGAGAAAAGGGAAAAAGAAGAAAAAAAAAAAAAAAAGGGGCTGTTAAGAAAAAAAAGACAAGCAATTTATTAAATAATGATTTCAAAAAAATCTTTCTATTAAAAAAAGCCAAAAAGGGATCTGGGATTTAAATTTTAAAAAACCAAAAAGCTTTCGTTTTTAAAAAACAATTGGTTTTTTGTTTAACCCCCCCTAGAATTAAGTTTTTCTTTTTCTATGCCAAGAAAAAGAAAAATGAAAAAATCTCCCTTGGGTGCAGTGAGGGAAAAAAACATTTCTCCAGATTTATTTAAATGTCCCGTGTTTCTAATATGTTGAAGGTGTTCAAAAATTCTTTTTTTCAACTGTTAATTTATTTTCCCCCATAAATTTAAAGGGCCCCCTTTTTTACCCCTTGGGTAGCATTAAAAAAAAAGCCTCCGTATTAAGTTTATGAAAGTATCAATTTTATTAAAAAGGGGTTTACCTTGTCTAGCAGAAAAACTCAGTTACATTTTCCCGTTTATTGGCACATGTTCAAAGTAGACCTCTACACCTAAAGTTTCCCTTTCCCTTGAAAGGGCCCTGTATTAGTTTCATTTGGGAAACCTCAAACAGACTCTGGGACCCAAAACTTTTGGCAAGGGATCAACCTCTTTCTAGTATGATTTTTTATCCCTTGTTCCCAAAAAGGGTTTTTGGGGGTAAAAATCAACTTGGCATAAAGTAGGTAATTTTTTTGTAATAATTTAAATTATTTTGTTTAATTTTTTGGTTACTAAAAAGGTGAAAAAAAAGTCCAAAAAGGGAAAAAGGGGCCCTTTTAAAATTTTTTTCTTTTTGGGAAACTCTTTCCCTTTTGTAATTGGGGTTTTTATCTTTGGGCACAAATAAACCTTTTCTCTATCTATGCTCCATCTTTTGGAAAAATTTCTTCTTTTTAAAAATTTTCTCTAAAATATTTTTGCGTTTTTAGAAATCCAAATCTGAACAGAACCTTTTGCCGGGGGAACCCCCCCCCACAGGTATTGCTTTTAGTGTGTTTTCGGATGGGGTACTTTTAGGGGTGTAAAACAGTGTTTCCCGCAGTTTCCTTCCGTATAATGACGGGGAAAACCCTAAATTAAATTTAAATGTAAAAGGGATACTTTCTAAAAAATTGTTTCTGGGGTTATCATAGAAAAAAGGTAAAACCAAAAATTAAAATTATTATTATTGATGTAAAAAGTAAATTTTTTTAAATCCAAAACTGTTCCACCCCAAATCATAAAAATTGTCATCAAAAAAATTTTTCCAAAAAACTTTTTTCTCCAAAAAAGGATTATTTGAAGAAAAAAGGGAATTTCCTCCCCCCCCAACCCATAAAACAGATTGGGCCAAGGGAGGGAAAAAATTTAAACCCCCCCCATTGGGGCCCCCTTTTTCTGTAAATGGGAATTTTCCCCATTAAAAAACAAAAAAAAAATTTTTAAAAAAGGGTTTTTTTCCCACTACCTGCAAAATTTAAATTCTAAAAAATTCCCCCCTAAAATTTAGGTTTTTTTCCCATAGGGGTTTGGTTTGAGCAAAGCGACAAAAGGCAAGATGGTGTGGGATGGAAGAAAAAAGGGAAAAACCCCTCACTTTCCGGGGAAAAAGCTACTACCCCAAGGGGTTTTTTATTAAATGTTTTGGGTTTTCCCGTGTACTATCTTTAAATGTAATTTGGGAAAACCCCACCAAAAAAGAGGTTGGGGGGAGGCCCACCCTATCCCCGCACAAACTTTTCGTTTAAAGAGTTTCCCTTTCCCTTTTTTTGGGGCCCTCAAGGGTTTGGGGGGGGGTAGTAGTTTTGTATTTTTGGGAAAGGTTCCATGGAATACTGGTTTTGGGGAAAAGGTTTCAAACCATAAATTTGATTTGTTTATTTTTTGTAATTTTTAAAATTTAACCTAGAAAAACTCCTTTTTTCCCAAAAAATTTCGATAGAATCCCCCGGGTTTTCCCTCGGTTGGACCCCCCTTTTAAAATTTTTTAAAAGTATTGTTTATAAACAAGTTCTAAAAAAAAGCAGCTTCCCCTTACTTTGTTATCCATGACTCCCACTTTACCCCCCTTGGTCCCCATTTTTATGACAATATTTTTTTCCTTTTTAAATTTTTTTAAAAGCTATTTTTTGTTTTTTGGTTTAAATTAGATCTGAAATTATTATTATTTTTTCGAACTTTCCCTTTGGTTAGCTCCCTAAAACCCCTTTCCTTTCCCTGTGTTGGAAAGGGGCCCAAAAGCCCGTCGTGTTTAATCGGATAAAAAAGTAGGATTTGGTATGATAAAAAGAAGCTTCACTGAAACTAAAAACCCCTTACCCAAAACTTTTTGTTTTTTCCCAAAAGTTTTTTAAATTTTTAAATTGGTTTTTTTGACCCAAAGAAAGATAATTCCCTTTTATTCACAATGCCCATTTATTGTTACTCTGTTTGTACGGGAAATGCTTTATTTTTGGATCTGGATTTTTAAAAATTTTTCCCAAATTGTTAGGGGAACTTTCAATTTATTGACTTCTAGGTTTGGTATTGAATTTAAAAGGGAAATTTATTAGCGGGGAAACGAAACTTCCCCCAGACTCAACATTGACTTTTTTGTTCAGGGGTTTAAATGAAAACAGAAAGGGGGTTTCAAAAAAAGAAAAATTAAATTGCCCAATAAAAGGATCGGGGGTGTTCGGCTAACGCGTGCGTTTTTTTTTTAGAGCGGTTCCCTCCTCGGGAGGGGTTTCCTTTTTCCTCCCTCCGGTTTCTTCCGGGGCCCTTCAAGTACCCCCTTGGCCTTTTTTTTTGGGTTGTTTTAATATCGATTTCCAAAACCGGGGGAAAATCAGAAACTCCTGATTAAATTTTTGTTCTCAAAAATGGTTGTATTACATCTGCCGCCCCAATAAGGGGTTTTTCTCAAATTTAAATTTTAAAAACTGACGGGTTTTTTAGAAGATCAAATTCTTTTATTTTTCACTAGGGGCCCTCCTTGAATTATAGCAGGTTGTTTCATCTGGATTTCTTTTCAAATTAACTCTGTCCATTTGATAGTCAGATAAGTCCTTTGGTAATTTTGTTTTTTTAATTTTGGTAGTATTATCCTCTCAACTTTCTGGGAGATTTATTCTTATCTTTTTGCTTGCCTTCTTTATTAGAATTTGTCATTTCAAGCTTTTCAAATTTTGTTGGTTCCTACATTTATGTCATTTTGTGCTGTAGCCCCAATCTGATATGTCATGTATAATTAAAGGTAAGTTGCTGTAAACCTTCCCTGCTTCTGACCACTGTTTTGTGAATGAGGGAGTTAAATCCATGCACCATGGAGTCTGTCTCTAGCAGGAGAAGTCTTATTATCATTTTAAAGCAATTGCTTTTTTCTTTGTAGTACCTGCTATTGTTCTTATATCTTCCAAGTGAGTGGTTTCCGTATTAAAGCCACGTTTGGATAACAAATAATCGTATAATTATAACAAGAAATATTTAAGTACTCTTGGGGGAGGTGAATCGTATTCCTTTACAAGCAAACAAACAGCCACCGCTTCCACCCTCGATGTAGTCTCCTTAGCACTTGATTAAAGTTGGGTGTGATCACCATGACGTGGCTGGAGCGAATGTGCACGGAGGTGGTCCAGGTGATCTGATGGGACATTTTCAGTATACTATATGGAAATTGTGAGAATGTCTCCAGTCCTGCGTTTTTTGGATGTATTTAATGTGAAGCAGCAACATCTAATACAGTGGATCACACTTGCGAATTGCATTGAAATCATTGGAGAAAATTAGCTTCTCAAGAAAATAAAAATCTGGGTGGGACTCAGAAAACCCTAGGTTATGATCTTGACAATAAATATGATCCCCAGGGGATTGCGGCCTTAACAAGCGACCAACCATTCTCATACCCCTAGGATTTCAACGTAAATGGAACGACGTACTATCCAACTGTTCTCTTGATTTAATGAAATTAATAATTGAATTTGAGGATGAAAAATTGTCTAAATAAAAAATGACATAAAGGAGATCCAACAAAATTTGAAAAGCTTTTGAAATGAACAAATTCTTATAAGAAGGCATGCAAAAAATAGAGGATAACTCAGAAAGTTGAGAGGGACAATATTACTCAAAATTAAAAAATCAAAATTCCGAAGGGGACTTATCTGACTTATCAATTGGGACAGAGTTTATTGAAAACGAATTCCAGTTGTAAACATGCTATAATTCACGCAGTGTCCATAGTGAAAAATAATGATAGATTCTTCATAATCGACAAGTCAGTTTTTATCATTGTGACAAAACCAATCATGGGCGTCAGATGTAGATACAGGACAATTCTGAGGAAAACAAAATCAATCAGGAGTTTTGATTCTACGTTTTGGGGCAATCTCGAGATAATCATCCAAAAACGGTCTAGGAGTTCTAGAAGGGCGGGAAGAAACACAAGGAGCGGAGGAAGGGGTACCTCTCAGAGGAGAGGAACAGCTCAGAAGAAACGCAAGCGTTTGCCGAAACACCATGATTTTACTTTCTGGGTCTATGTATTTGATACTATGTGTGTATATTCTTTCTGTACATTTACACCAGAACAAACGTCAGTGTTGAGTCTGGGTTTAGTTTCGTCCCTAGACTAATTATGTCAATTTTTTCATTCCATCCTGGATGTCATAAATTTTTGATTTCACTTCATTTTTCGTTTAACTTTTTTATAATCCAGTTCTGAGTTTGACTTATACAGTTCATTTCTGAGTTAACATTTAGGGGGTTTCTAGTGAATTTAGGGAATTATCTTTGCTGGAGCAAAAAACACTATTAGATTTAAAAAATCTTTGGATATAAAATAACCAGATATGATAGGGAATATAGTATCTAGTGTAGCTTCTTTCATCCTACCATATCCTTTCTTATTATCGATTAGAACACGTACTGAGGCTTTTGACAGTTTTCCAACACATGAATGGTAGGGTGTGAGGGAGAGGCTAAACCAGGATGGTACGAATATAATAATAATTTCAGATTATTTATCCAACAAACAAAAAATTGCCTTTAAAAAAATCTAACAGAGGAAAATAAATATTGTCATAAATATGAGCGGACTAAGGGTGGGAAAGTGTAGTCAGGGATAAAATATATGTATAGAGAAGCTGCTTTGCGGATACTTAGATTGATAGCTAATACTTATAAAAAAATTAAAGGGGAATCCAACAGAGGAATACCCGGGAGATTCTTTCGAATGTATTGAAAGAAGGAGTTTTTTCTAGGTATTTTGGAATGACAAACAATACAGTCACTTATGGTTGAGATTTCCTATCATCTGTATTCCAAAGGACTTCCTAATAAGTCACAAATATACCTAAAGAACCTCCCTTGAGGCTATATATAGCTGGTTTAGGCTATTTAAAACGTGCAGAAAGTTTGTGGTGGATAGATGACCTCTCCAACCTCTTGTGGTGTGTACTCCAGTTACATCAAAGATAGTAACAGGTACTCCAATACATTTAATAAATTACCTTGGGAGTTGTAGCTTTTCCTGGGTTACATGTTGTAGTGGGTTCCCTTTATTCTTCCATCCCACACCTCTTGCTATGTCTGCTTTAGCTCACCACCTCTATGCAAAAATCCTATTTTTCAGAGGTAATTTATAGAATTTATTCTGCAGTGTAGTTGGTAAATACATGTTGATTACATAATTTCTTTGTTTTCAATGGAATATTCTATTTACAGATTACAAGGTCGCCCAATGGGGGCTAAATTTTCACCCTCCCTGGGCTAATCTGTATATGGGGATCTTAGGTGCGGTGGAGACATTACCAATTTTTTCTTCAAATTATCCCTTTTTCGGCAGAATTAAAGTTACTTTGAAGATTTATTGATGACATTTTGATGATTGGGATGGAAACAGTTTCGGATATAGAAAAATTCACTTTGTTACATCATATTATAATTTTTATTTATGTTTTACTTTATGCTATGATCTCGCAGTTATACATTTTTTTGATGTTTTCTTATACATTTAGAATAATGAGGTTCACTCGTCATTATACAGGAAGGAAACTGCGGGAAAACACTGTTTTACACGCTCTAATAAAGTAGCCATCCAGAACACACACTAAATAGCAATTACCTGTGGGAGGTGTCACCCGTGTATAAACGTCTCTGTTCAGACTTGGATGTTCTGAAAAGCAAAAATGATATTATAGAGCAAATGTTTAAAAAGAAGAAACTATCCAAGATGGGCATAGATAGAGCCAAGAGTTTAGTGTCAGACAAAGATAGAAACCAATTACTAAGGGAAAAGAGAATCCCAAAGTAATATATTAAGGACCCTTTCCTTTGACATTTGTTACACCTTATAGTAACTATATAAAAAGTTAATTAATTATGTACAAAAAAATCTACCTATCTTATGCCAAGATGATGTTACTTCAGAAATCGATTGTACAAAGGGATAAAATACATACCTAGAAGAGGTCGTTCCCTTGCCACAGTGTGTACCGTGTCTGTATGAGGATTACAATGTAAACTAATACATGGCTTTAATGACAAGGTAACTTTAGGTGTAGTGGTCTAGTGTTACTGTGCCAATATAAGTGTAATGTAACTGAGTTCCTTGCTAGACCAAGGTGAACCTGTTTATAAAATTGATACTTTCATCAATGTAATACTGAGCTGTAGTATATGTATCCAGTGTAAAGAATGTGACCTTATTTATGTTGGGAAATACAAATTTGACAGTTGAAAAAAAGAATTTTGATGAAACTACTTCAAATATTAGAAACACGGGACATTTATAATATATTGGAGCAAATCTAGACATTTTTCTCACTGCACACAATGGGAGTATTTCATCTTTCTTTTTCTTTGGTATAGAAAATTGTATAACTTAATTCTAGAGGGGGGTAAACTAAAACAATTGCTTTTGAAACGAGAAGCTTTTTGGATTTTTAAATTAAATGCCAGAGTACCATTTGGCTTGAATTATAGAAACGATCTTTTGTATAATTATTAATCATTGCTTGTCTATTTGTTCTTAACATACCTTTTTTTTTTTTTTTTCTTCTTCTTCTTTCTCTCTTTTCTCCTATTTTTTTTTTTTTTTTTGCCATATGACGTGTTAGCCAATGTCACTTCCTGTCATGGATATTTAAATTTAGAGTGTACATGTATGTTATTGTGCCATGAGTAAGGGTGCATAACCCGAAACGCGTAGGCTGTTTACAGACTTTTGTCATGGAATTTTAAACTATATAAATAAAATATAGAATTTTTACAAGAAGGAGCTGGAGGACATTCACAATTTCATGACAGTTCTCCAAATACTCAAATCCCTCTTTCCTACACCAATTTTTGAGCCACTTATTCACTTCTCTAATCTCCCGCTGCCTCTCTGGTGTGACCCGTGGAACAGGTAATATTTCTGAAAATATAACCTTGGAGGTCCTTGCCCTGAACTTTTGGCCTAAATCCCTGAAATCATTTTTAAGGACACTCCACCTACCTCTAACTATTATTTAGGTGCCACATATTTTTCCAGGATGGTGGTAATATATATCTACTTTTTAAGGCCACTGTTTAGGAGTATTATTTAGTGTAGGGCGGTATTATTTGAACATCTAAACATAGCAAGAGAGGGGTCTTTTGACACTATAGCCCTAAGCAGGGACTCACAGGAGACGTCATCTCTGATGGGAGTTTTTCTCTTCTCCTTTTCTTCTCTTTCTGGCCCAAACCTCCATGACGTCTTCCCTAATGAGTCGTTCCCTTCCATTTCTTTCTCTGTCCGGTACAGCATGCAATGTCTTCTTCTCCCGGTCACTACTCGTCCCTGTAGAATTTACCACAAATGCATCTTAGACTCCTCTCTTTTTCAGCACTTTCCTATCAATTCCCCAAACAGCGTATGTTAGACCCTAAAAATTAGAAATTAAAAAATGTCAGATAAGTGGCAAGTAAATAGGTAGACCCCCATTAGGTAGGTAAACAGGGCCTTCCTGCATTAATTTGGAAGGTAGACAGGGCCTACCCCTGTAATTAGCCCCAAGTAACTAGCCTGGTAGCTGGGGCTGCCCACAGTAACTAGCCAGGTAGGGCCAGTAATTAGCCAACTAGGGCCAGTAATTAGGCAGGCAGGGCCAGTATGTAGCCAGGCAGGGCCAGTATGTAGCCAGGCAGGGCCACTAATAGACAGGCAGGGCTACTAATAGACAGGCAGGGCCACTAATAGGCAGGCAGGGCCAGTATATAGGCAGGCAGGGCCATTATATAGGCAGGCAGGGCCAGTATATAGACGGGGCCACTTATAGGGAGACAGGGGCAGTATATAGGCAGACAGGGCTGGTATATAGGTAGATAGGTCTGGTATATAGGCAGACAGGGCAGGTATATAGGTAGACAGGGCAGTATATGGGCAGACAGGGCTGGTATATAGGTAGACAGAGCAGCATATAGGTAGACAGGGCAGTATATGGGCAGACAGGGCTGGTATATAGGTAGCCAGGGCTGTAATATAGGTAGACAGGGCAGTATATGGGCAGACAGGGCTGGTATATAGGTAGCCAGGGCTGGTATATAGGTAGACAGAGCATTATATAGGTAGCCAGGGCTGGTATATAGGTAGACAGAGCAGCATATAGGTAGCCAGGGCTGGTATATAGGTAGACAGGGCAGTATATGGGCAGACAGGGCTGGTATATAGGTAGACAGAGCAGCATATAGGTAGCCAGGGCTTGTATATAGGTAGACAGAGCAGCATATAGGTAGCCAGGGCTGGTAGTTTAAAAAAAAAATAAATAAAACCAATACTCACCTGATGTCTCTGCTTCCTCTTCTGTCCTCTTCCCCGGAGGCCGCCGGCAGCAGTGTGCGGGACGCGGAGCGGGCGCACGATGACGTCATCACATCGCGCGCCTGCTCCGCGGCCTCCTGGGAGCTGAACAGACCGGATCGGTAGATCCCAGCTGTTCAGCCTCGGCCGTTGCTTGCACCACGCGGTGCAGGCAGCGACCGTGATGGCTGCATGGCTGGGTCGGTGACCCGGCCGTGCAGCCGTGTGGCGAGGGGGGCCTGTCGGCCCCCTGCCACAGGGGTCCAGTCGCTGATGCGACCATTGCGGCCCCTGTAGCATGCCACAGACCGGCGCCAGGACTCGGGGCCCGCCGGGGGGAAACATTGGTCCCCACGGCGGGCGATCCGAGCCGACCCTGTGGCCTGGACCCCAGCGGCCCGCCGGGCATATGCCCGGGTTGCCCAATGGGCAGTCCGGGCCTGGCCCTAAGTGCCATTCTCTTATCAAACCAGTCAGTCCTGCCTGTAAGTATAGCATATATTGTTAACTCTAGAAGTGTCATCCTTCTAGAAATTGCTTAACCTTTGTATTACAGTCATCCTTTTCCAAGAGTGTTACATTATTTTAAGATCGAGGCATTCTTTGATAACACAAGGACCATAATTATTAGCACCTCTGAAATATATATTTAAATAAAACCAAAGAGCTTGTTTCTATGTCTCCTGTTTCCTTGAAGTATTACTATGAAGCTCCACACATGTAAAATGCATTTGTTATCCATTAACGTGGATAAAACCAAAGAGCTGTCAACTCAAATGAGTCAGAAGCTTGTGGATGGGTATGGATTAAGAAATGGCTATGAATCAAGTTGTAGTCGGTTGGAATTACCAGAACCGGGGCTGGAATAAAGAACCTAATCCACAAAGGTCAACTGATTACTGGGGCAGCTTCAACCAATAATAGGATACGTTATTTTGAACATGTATTAGAAGAATATGCAACATTTGAAAAATGATGCAAAACTAAGCAATAATTTATATTCACTTTCATTAGACTTAATATGGAACACTAGGAAAATGGACTTAAGCTACATTTCAAGGTTTTATGCTGTGTATAACTTTTTAAAAACCCAGAGAGTGGGTCTTTTAGATTTTAGATATCTCTCTTCAAACAATAAAAATTTGCTTATTTTAACTATCTTTATGGCTCTTAGCCATAGCGAAGGGAAGGCTTAGGGGCCGTTTACACGGCAGTGGACAAATACCGGCCGGTTGTTGTCCGGTTTTGCGGCCGTCCCCACGGCCGCGGGGGGGGGGGGGGGGGGGGGGGGGGGGGGGGGGGGGGGGGGGGGGCGGCTTTTCTCCGCGATGAGCGGGGAACAGCCCTCCCCCTCCCATTGAGATGCACATGTTCCGTCCGGAAACCGGATGGGGACTGCTGCACGGGTTTTCCATAGAGCACAATTGTGCTCATTTTCGGCCGGTTTTTCAGGCGGTCTGAAAAACCGCAAACCGGCTGAAAATCCGGCCGAAAACCCGTGCAGTGGGGACATGCCCTTAAGGAGCATGCAAGCAGAATGATGAAGATTATGAAGAAAGATTACAGGACAACTGGGTTAATTACCGAAATGATAGGTGTCCTGTTGAGATTCAGACATGGTAAGACATGTTAGAAAATAATTTTGGTGGGATTTTTAGGAGTGAAGAACTGCATCCATCACTGGAATGAAGGAGCGGTGACACTCAACTAAGAACAAGCCTTTTAGTTTCCTTCACTCAGAGATTCCCATGGTAAAAACTGATGAACCAATATAGTCCCATCAATTTTAATTTAATTGTACTATGCAAAGGGGAAATCTCTGATTGAAGCCAACAGAGAAAGCAAGGTCCTACCTAGAACCCCTTTTCTTCTCCTAAAAAGTGGTGGTCTTGACTGACAGATCCCAACCATTAAGATGATTTTGTCATGTATTAATGACGTATCAGAAGATGTTCAAAAATGCATAAATCCTTGAATTTAAAGTCTACATCCGTTCATACAGCTCTTTGCAACTTTCACCAGTGGTTTCAAGTGGCATAGGAAGTCATTCTAAAATAGCAGGAGGTCTGATATGTTAGGCAATCATGCAATGTTGGAATCCTCTCCTACAAAGTTTATATGCTTGTCCCATATAACACGGGACATCTTTCCTGCAAAAAACAGGAGCACTCCTGCATTACACAAACATTCTGTAGATTTGAATGGGCACTGTGTAGTCCTTATCTCCCCTGTGGTGGGAGCTGCAGAGAAATTAAACAATTACTGCTATATTTTCTGACAGATTACATTTGATAATATCAGTTTTTTATGGTATACTTACTATCAAGGGATCATTTTAACAAATACGGATTGTTCAAAATAGATAACTCCTTCAATACATTAGATAACTTGATTCTTTGATGCCTTTCTTTGAAGAATAAACATCACTCTTTAGTTATCCGTATTAGACTTCATTGTGTTAAATGACTGATGACAGGATTTCATGTGATTGCCTTTGAGGAAACATAACACATTTTTATTTCTCCACTCCTGAGAACCAGTTGATGTTTTTGCCTTTTTTGGACTAACAATGAGAAATAAACTTATCTTTTTACACCTATTTTATGATGTCATGTTATATTTACAATCCTAGATCTTATTAATTACAGCAAACACATTTAATGATCCCATTGTGTTGGGTGTAGGGTATATGTATGTAACATTTTGGTGTCTGTGTGTGTGCGAGCTACTCAGTTAGGCCTGGTTCACACGGCTTATTGCCGGCATAATTGCGGGGACTGATTTTGCCCCGCAATTACGCCGGCAGCCGCGCAGCGGCGCGGGGGCCCGGCAGCTCGCCGGACCCACCGACTCTCATTATCCACGGAGCGTATGCGCCATAAATAATTGACATGTCACTTTCTCCCCCGCGGCGGATTCGCCGAGCGGGGAGAAGAGACAGAATCCATAGTTCTCTATAAGAACTGTGGATTACCGTAGTTACTGGGACGGATTGGAGCCGTACTGCAGCGCAAATCCAGCGCGCAGTACGGCTCCAATCCGCGCCCATATAAGTCGTGTGAACGAGGCCTTAGTGCCTGTTTCATGAAAGCAAAAACATTCATGTTCATACACGTCTGGGCCTCATGTACGAAAACCATCTAGGTCTAAGTCTTTGTTTGCCATAGCAACCAGAGCTTCCCTTTCATTTCATGTAGTGCTCTAAAAATATGAAACAAGAGCTCAGATTGGTTACTATGGGCAGCAAAGAAAGTCTTAGACCTAGACCGCTTTCATACATGCCCCTCTTCCGTCTCCAAAAGGCATAGCATAAGCTAGAATTAAGTAGTGCTCAGGCTTGTATGTGTTTAATTATGGAAAAAAGCACCACACTGTGACATAGAGTGGGGAAAAAAAGTATTTAGTCAGCCACCAATTGTGCAAGTTCTCCCACTTAAAAAGAAGAGACAGGCCTGTAATTGACATCATAGGTCGACCTCAACTATGAGAGACAAAATGAGTAAACAAATCCAGAAAATCACATTGTCTGATTTGGAAATAATTTATGTTCAAATGATGGTGGAAAATAAGTATTTGGTCAATAACAAAAGTTCCTCTCAATACTTTGTTATATATCCCTTGTTGGCAATGACAGAGGTCAAACGTTTTCTGTAAGCCCCGGTTCACACAGCTTATTCAAGCAGGAATTGCGAGCCGGATTGCGCTCGCAATTCCGGCTTGAATAAGGGGCGGGTACGGGGCAGGGGCGCGGCCCGTCGGCCCCATAGACTTGCATTATCCACAGCGCGTATTGCGCCTGGATAATGTGCATGTCACTTTCTCCCCGCCTGGCGGATTCGCGGAGCGGGTAGGAGCAACAGAATCCACCGTTCTCTATGAGAACGGTGGATTACCGTAATTACTGCGCCGGATTGGCGCCGTACTGCAGCGCAAATCCGGCGCGCAGTACGGCGCCAATCCGCGGCCAAAATAAGCCGGTAGTGAACAGCCCCCTAAGTCTTTCACAAGGGTTGGCGACACGCACTTGTATGCTGGTATGTTTTGATCTTTATAACTGATAACCATTCAAACAGGTGCCATTACTACAGTAATGAGTGGATGACAGAGGAGCCATTAAAGAAGAAATTACAGGTTCTGTGATAGCAAGAAATCCCTGAATTTTTATTTTTAGTGTTGAGCGATTTTTATCGACAAAGTTGAAATCCGGCACCGTTTTTTATGTTGATTCCGAAATGTTATAGATCATGCGATAATTTAGGTTAAAATCTTGCATCATCTATTAAATCGCGCCATTTTCGGCGCTTCCTGTCATTTGGCCGCCAGCAAATCCGTTTACAGAATAGAGCAGGGTGTAGGATGTGTGTGCGACGTCATGACTTGGGATGTGTATGGTTGCGATTGAGCTGGAAAAAACACATGACCTCCATGCGTTTTACAAGAACAGCGTTTCCTGTTCAGACCTCAGGTCTCTCACGTCTCTGAGCAGAAAGACGTGCGCTCTGCGTGTCCAACAGCTCAGCGAAATTAATCTATTTTTTCACAGAGAAAGCTCTACTATTAGCTGTGATCTTACCATTTTGTTAATTAGAGATTGAAAGATTTAAAGTAGTTAGGTAGAGATTTTAAAGGAGCAGTCTACCGCTTTAAAGATCACGGGGAGGGGGTAGCGGAGGGGGGCCCCCGCGGGCGAACACAGACAAGCTCTATAAAGAATACCTCTGTATAAAGTTCACCAAGAGTTAGTGTAGACATTGCACTGCAATAGCTTTATTATTAACATTTTCTATTGAACATATTTCCTGGATATTGGGCAGCCTGAACTTATATTATGATACACATCTTTTCTAGTAAACTGCAGGTCTCTTTGTTAGGAGCAAAACTCCGACTTTAATTATCAGTATACATTTCAGATAGTGTATCATCTTCAATTTTGCCCATAATCCACCTTTGTTCATATATCCAATCCTTGCAGTGTAAATTATGAATCCAGCAATTTTGTAGTCACACAGGTTATAGGTGCCAAAAATACCTTGTATATCCGAATACATTACAGATACGTGTTTTTTGCACTATTTTTGCCCAGATCCCATATTTGTTCATTGAGGCACCTTGCAACTTAAATGTGAATGCACGCAATTTTGTATCACCACAGTTAATTGAAAGGAGCCAAAAATACCTTTTAATTATCCAAAACACTTACAGATACGTGTTTTTTTGCACTTTTCCCAGTCCGATTTGTTTATAGAGCCCACCTTGCAGTTAAATTTGATCCATCAATTGTGTAGTTTACCCACAGGTGAATTGATAGTTGCCAAAAAATACCTTTTATTATCAAATACAAGTACAGATACTTGTTTTTTGCACTTTTTTTGCCCAGTCCAGAATTGTTGATAGAGCCACCTTGCAGTTAAATTTTTGACTCCCCAAATGTGTATTTACCACAGGTGAGTTGATAGGTGCCAAAAATACCTTTTATTATCCAAATACATAACAGATACGTGTTTTTTGCCACTTTTTGCCCAGTCCAGATTTGTGATAGAGCACCATGCAGTTAAATTTGATCCACAATTGTTGTAGTTACACAGGTGAATTTGATAGGTGCCAAAAAATAACCTTTTAAATTTATCCAAATACATTTACAGAATACGTGTTTTTTGACTTTGGCGCACTACAGCTTTGTTCATTGAGGCACCTGCGCACTTAAAAGTGAAATCTGCAATTTTGTAGTCACCACAGGTGGAATTGAAAGGTGCCCAAAAAATTTACCTTGTATTATCCGAATAAATTTCGATACGTGTTTTTTACTTTGGCGCACTACAGCTTTGTTCATTTGAGGCACCTTCACTTAAATGTGAAGTACAGCAATTTTGTAGTCACCACTAGTGAATTGAAAGGTGGCCAAAAATACGCTTGTATATCCGAATACAATTCAATACGTGTTTTTTCACTTTGCGCAGGCCACTTTTTTGAATAGATCTACTTTGCGGGTTTACATTTGTGAATACAGCAATTTTGTATACCACAGGTGATTTGATAGGTGCCAAAATACCTAGTATTATCCGAATACATTTCAGATACGTGTTTTTTCACTTTGGCGCAGGGCCAGCTTTTGTTTGATAGATCAACTTTGCAGTTAAATTTGAATAACAGGCATTTTTGTAGTCACCACAGTTGAATTGATAGGGTGCCAAAAAATACCTTGTAATATCCGAATACATTTCAGTTACTTGTTTTTTTTCACTTGGCGCACGGCCAGCTTTGTTGATAGATCTACTTTGGCAGTTAAATTGAATACAGCAATTTGTAGTACACCACAGGTGCATATGATAGGTGCCAAAGAAATACCTTGTATTAATCCGAATACATTTCAGATACTGTTTTTTCACTTTGGCGGCAGGCCAGCTTTGATGATAGATCTACTTTGCAGTTAAATTTGAATCAGCAATTTTGTAGTCACCACAGGTGAATTGATAGGGTGCCAAAAAATACCTTGTATTATCCGAATACATTCAATACGTGTTTTATTATCCCCTTGGCGCAGCCACGCTTTGTTATAGATCTAACTTTGGCAGTTAAATTTGAATACTCAGCAATTATTATAGTCACCACAGGTGAATTGGATAGTGCCAAAAAGACCTGTGTATTATCCAATACATTTCAGATACTGTTTTTTCACTTTTTGCGCAGGCACAGCTTTGTGATGAGATCTACGTTTTGTAGTTATATTTGAATCCAGCAATTCTGTTTTGATTTGAGGGATTTGAGAATAGCTGAGATTTGCCGTCTTTTAAATAAGAGACTTTTTTTCCAAAACTCTTCCATACCTTCTCAAATTTTTATATTTCTGAACATGGAGCGAAATACAGGTGGTAAGCGAGCAAAGATGGCGGGGGTAGGACATGAGGTAGAGGTACGAGAGAAGTGCTCCTTCCCGTGCTGGCGACAACACGCATGCAGCGGCACGTCAGTTGCAGGATCGCAGGCCGTGTCATCGCTGGGTCAGGTCCTTAGAATCGTCAGTAATGAACAGCGTCATCCAGTCTGGTCCTTCAGTGGTTAAGTGCAACCTGCATCCAGCAGTCTTACCTCCTCTTCCTCCAGTCACGCCGACAAAAGTCGTCATCAGCATCACCAGCATCCAACATGAAGCAGCCCAAATGTCAACTCGTGTACCCACCACTGTGGATAATCCATTTTCTGAAGACCTCTTTTGATGACAAAATGCCGGTGGGGTCAGAAGGCAAGTTAAAAGATCAAGAGGCCAAAGAGATGAATTCTCTTCTCTGACGCCCTGATCCTCAGTACTTGATGCCATCAGAGGAGGAGAAGAAGACCGTCAATCGGAAAAAAAATCCCGGGCGGCTCGCAACGCCTGCAGTCCCTCTTGCTTGTAGCCCGCAGCTCCTGGATGCAGAATGTCAGGACGACCGAAGTCACTGATGTTGAGATGATGATGGCACGACATTGGCGGACTCCAACGTGGTCTTTTCAGCAGAATTCTTGCGAGCGCTTCATCACTTGACGAGAGGAAGACATGGGTAGTGTCAGTACGGGGACCGCCTCAAAAAAGGGAGAGGCGTCGCAGAATCCTCTGATAGATGCCGCCAGCCACGTCAGCGCAAACCGCCGCTTCTCGCTTATCGCCGACAAAAAGGTCCAGGACCTCTCAAGCCGGCCTTCTTTGAGCAAGCCTCTGAGTTCACCCAGCGATTGTCCCCCCCCCCCCCCCCCCCCCCCGCCCCCCCCCCCCGCCACACCCCCCCCCCCCCCCCCCCCCCCCCCCCCCATAATCCTGGCCTTTGCCGTAAACGCATAAGTATAATAGCGAAGAACCGTTACCTTATTGTGGTTAACCGCCCACCCAACATGTCCCTAGTCCCCTGCAGAGAATGCATGAGTTAAATGGATGCAACACTGGCCAAAAAAGCCATACCGGACGCCGGGCCCTCCAACCACTGTCCACACCCTCGTCTCCCCCGCCACCTCCTCCTCCGCCACCACCAAGCATTCCCAGCTGGCCCATGTCTCTCTGAGTCATGATCGAGGGATCCGCCTACGCTTCACCTCCACCTGGCCCGAGTACCAACCACAACACACCAGAGACCCCACCTACCCACCTTCTCCCTCCGCCAGTTTTGGACGACCTGCACGCCGTACAGCGCCATCTAGCAGCCAGCCTTCCTGTCTTCCAGTTGGGACATAAGAAACACTTTACAACCCAAACCATCCAACCCAAAGCAAAAAGCCTGAATGTCCGGCATTGCCATGCTTTTGGCCTTGCAAATGTTTGCCTTTCCGTCTGGTGGACACAGATGGCTTTTCCGCCACGTCATGGCCCATGCCCTGCCCCAATACTAGATGCCGAGCAAGGCAATTCTTTAGCATAAAATGCCCGTCATCTGCCTCAGCCACATGTCATGCTAAAATTTCAAGTCGCGTTGTCTGCATCTGGGCCGAAAGACCATCTGACCACCGACACAATGGACCGTAGTAAAGCAACGCCAAGCCGCTTATAAACTCTGTGACAGCTTCACTGGGTGAGCTGGTTGGATGTCACTGGGGGTGACGTGCTCTCAGGCTCGGCGCACGCTCTTCAAATACCGAGGGATGGTGCTGGGTTCTTTCCCCAAGGTCCTCTGGTGGCATCACGTGTCCCAGAGACACCAGGCCAATGTATGAAATTATTTCGGTCTTGGAGACCGTCCACACACAGGTCCAGGAGCGTGGACGGCTCTCGCAACAAGAACCGTGCGCAGGCTGGGTGCCAAGAACCATGTGCCTGGGCAAGTTTGTGTGCGATAACGTGCGAAATCTGGCTGCGCGCCCCTTAAGATCGTAAGGCTGGAGCACATTCCCTTGCCTGGCACATTCATGAAACTTGTCATCCAGAAATTTCTAAAGAGCTGACCCGGGTCGTGGCGCCTGCTGAGGAAGGCTCGAAGTCTAAGTTCGCACTTCCGCCGTTCGCAAAACGAAGACTTACCCTGCTACTCGTCCCCGCCGTGGATGTTTGCAGCGTCAGCTCGGCCTCCCCGTCAAACCGTCTCATTGTTGACGTTGCAACATGCTGGAATTCCACCCTCCACAGTGGGCTCCAGCGCTTGTGGCAGTCAGCGCAATGCGCTATTACGCAGTACAAGTGACACATGGCCTGACAAGCAGCGGTGCGGACCTCGGGTGTTTGACCACCGTGAGTGGAGGCAGGTGAAAGAGCTTCTGCACCATCCTTGCCAGTTTTGAAGAAGCCACCCAAAATGGTCAATGCGACAATGCCCTTGTCACATGAGCATTGTGGTGATCTAGTTTCTGGAACGGATCGTTGAAGCACTCTGAAAGCAACAGGTCCCCCGCCAGCGACGGAGTAGGAGACGGACCAGATGCGGACACGAGTCTTTCTCTCCGTCAAATCCACAAGGCCGACAGTTTCACAATTCATCGTCTTCATTAGGCATGGTTTCGGGGTCCAGAGCTAGTGCAAGGTGGCGCATCAGCTCTCAGGGTGCATCATCTCAGGCAAGTCAGGGCTGTGTTTGTGAAAGCTGTGCCGAGGCAGCGTAGGAGGAGTAAGGTATTTCCTAGACACCGACGTTACCGACGTCCCTGCCTTGGAAAGATGAAGAGATCAGTTTGCTTGTGCCCCTCGACCCAAGCTTGGGAAATCAGGCTCCATCTCTCACATGAGTGCTTGGATGCTCCATTTCCTCCAACATGATCCTCGCATAAAGGCCATCAAAAAAGAACAACAGTTACTGGTGGCCACCCTCCTGGATCCACGGTACAAAACCAAAACTCAGCAACTTTCCTTCCACCCACCCCAATAGAGAGAGAAAATGCAGGAAATGGAGACTAGCTGATTGAATCAACTGGAGACATCTGTTGCTCAGCCTTCACGTTTCCCAAATGTCCGGTGGAAACAACATGCAGCGAACGTGACAGCAGTAGAGTGCCAAGTAGCCGAGCGGCAGCAGCAGCACAAGGCAAGGTGGCAGAACTAATGGGTGACCTCTGGCAATCTTTTGTTTACCACCTCACCAACCGCATGCAATGCAGGCACACATCCAACACACAGGAGACCAGCTTAAGATCATGGTGCACCGACTATCTGCGTCTCAACACACGTGATTTGGACTGTGTTCCGGCCCAATAGACTTCTGTATCCAAAATAGACGAATGGCCCTAGCTGGCTCCCACGCCATAAGAGTTGTTTGTCCTGCCCAGCATCCAGCGTCATATCTGAGCGGTACCTTCAAGCACACGCTGGAGGAGTCCAGTTAGAGACAAACCATCCGTTTCTACATATAATGTGGAATCGTTTGACTTTCATCAAAGAAGAATCAGCAGGGATCTCTGAGTGATGTTGTGGCCCCAATTTGCCGAGGTCACCGATTATTGCGCGTCTACTTCATCATTTCCTCTTCAAACAGAAATGGTCCTTCTTGAAAACTTTTTTTTAAAATGATCATTTCTTACTGCAATTTAATCTCTTTTTCCCAACAAGTTCATTTTGCTGGTTTTCTGTGAGGAGACTGTAAAAGACAGCAAGGTTTCATGACAACACCGTATTCCATTTTACTCACTTTATCTTATAAGTTTTTCGCGATTGTCAATGGTTTTGAGGTCATGTTGCTGTGAATACAGCTATAATTATGGTCCTTATTGGAACATAAATGGTGCTTCTAAGTGGCATTTCTCCCTCACGAATTTTTTAATAGTGGCCTGAAAGTCATATTTATAATTTGGGGTCATGTAGCTGTGAGATACAGCATTAATCATGGTCCTTTTTGGAACAAAAATGTGGCTTCTATTGCCATTCTTTCCTCCCTCACAATTTTTAACAGTGGCTTGAGAAGTCATTTTATTTATAATTTTTTGGGTCATGCTGCTTTGAATGCAGCAATACTACAGGTCCTATTATAAAAATTTTTTGTTTCTAACAGACATTTGTTCTTCCACAATTGTCCAAATTGGCTCAATGGCATGCCATTGAATTTTTGGGGGCAAATTTTGCTTGAAATTCACTATAACTACAGGTCCTAATTATAAAAACATGTTGTTTCTAACAGACATTTTAGTTCTTCACAATTGTCCAAGAGTGGCTCAAGGGTGAGGTGCGTCAGAAACATGAAAAAAAATATAAGATAAAAAATTAAAAAAAAAATAGGTAGACACTGTTAAGGATCACATATTGCAAAATGATTGTTTTTGCAAGATCTTTTAACATAGCTATCAATCCCCTGTCTATTGAGACAGCCCATTTAATACAAATAAAAAAAGAGAAACAAGAAATGGTGGGATTCCATCATATATTAAATATGTGTTATCAAGAATTAAACTACTAAAAAACTTGCATGTACAAAAAAGCTGGTAAAAAAAATCCTCTGAATAGAACAAGGGAGGTACAGGAAAACTTGACCAGATGTAGGTTATTCAGAGGACATGGAGTATGGAGCACGGACAGAGAACAAAGTACAGAGACAATTTCCTCCACTTTTTAATCTGGGGGTCATGCAGGTTTGGGGCTCATGCTGTGGCCCAGGACATGTAAAGTCAATGTCCCAGTCAACTAAAATGGTGGTTGAAAGACTTCTTTTTGTCCCGGCAACCCTTTTAAATCTGGGTTCATGCAGGTTTGGGCTCATGCTGCGTTCCAGGACAGATATTCAATGTCCCAGCTTCAAGTAAAATGATGGTTAAAAATCATACTCCCTTCTGCCTTTTTAATTTGGGGGTGATGCTTTTAAGGGTCTCTGGGTACAAGACAGGGATAGTGAATGGTGTGTGATTTTCTTTCTGGGGTTTTTTATAACCAAGTGTGTTGCCTGTTTAGCACGTATCCTTTGAGTTGTGGATTTTAAATTTCCAGCTTCTCCAGCCCTTTTTGGGGGTTAAGAAGAAGGGTTGTTGCTCCCCCCCATAACTTTAATGGTCACGCCATAATCTACTATCGCTATCGACTACCTGTCGAGAGGCGACTATCGACCATCGCCCATGTTAAAAGGCCAAGTAATCCTAAACCCACTATTTATTTTCCCCCATAATTGCAAAAAAATTTTCTTTTCCAAAATAGACAATGTGATTTTTGGATTTTCTTTTCATTTTGTTCTATGTTGGGTCCCCCAATGTAAATTACTTTCCTCTCTCTCTTTTAAGTAGGAGAACTTACACAATTGGTGGCTGACTAAATACTTTTTTTCTCCACTGTACTTATCACCACCTTGACCCAACCACAGCGTGCCACTATCGACACCTGCTTCTCACCCTCTGATCCCACTACCAGCATCTGCTTCTCACCCTCTGATCCCTCTACCAGCACCTGCTTCTCACCGTCTGATCCCACTACCGGCACCTGCTTCTCACCCTCTGATCCCACTGCCAGCATCTGCTTCTCACCCTCTGCTCCCACTACAGGCACCAGCAGCTGAATCTCTGATACCACTACAGGCACCTGGTGCTCACGCTCTGATCGCACTACCGACACCTGCTTCTTACCCTCTGAATCCACTACCGGCACCTGCTTTTCACCCTCTGATTCCACTACTGGCACCTGCTTCTCACCCTCTGATCCCACTACCGGCACCTGCTTCTTACTCTCTGATCCCACTACTGGCACCTGCTTCTCACCCTCTGATCCCACTACCGGCATCTGCTTCTCACCCTCTGATCCCACTACCGGCACCTGCTTCTCACCCTCTGATCCCACTACCGGCAACTGCTTCTCACCCTCTGATCCCACTACCGGCACCTTCTTCTCACCCTCTGATCCCACTACCGGCACCTGCTTCTCAACCTCTGATCCCACTACCGGCACCTGCTTCTCACCCTCTGATCCCACTACTGGCACCTGCTTCTCACCCTCTGATCCCACTACCGGCACCTGCTTCTCAACCTCTGATCCCACTACCGGCACCTGCTTCTCAACCTCTGATCCCACTACCGGCACCTGCTTCTCACCCTCTGATCCCACTTCCGGCACCTGCTTCTCACCCTCTGATCCCACTACTGGCACGTGCTACTCACCGCCTGATCCCACTACCGGCACCTGCTTCTCACCCTCTGATCCCACTACCGGCATCTGCTTCTCACCCTCTGATCCCACTACCGGCACCTGCTTCTCACCCTCTGATCCCACTACCAGAACCTGCTTCTCACCCTCTGATCCCACTACCGGCATCTGCTTCTCACCCTCTGATCCCACTACCGGCACCTGCTTCTCACCCTCTGATCCCACTACCGACACCTGCTTCTCACCCTCTGATCCCACTACTGGCACCTGCTTCTCACCCTCTGATCCCACTACCGGCAACTGCTTCTCACCCTCTGATCCCACTACCGGCACCTGCTTCTCACCGTCTGATCCCACTACCGGCACCTGCTTCTCACCGTCTGATCCCACTACCGGCACCTGCTTTTCACCCTCTGATCCCACTACTGGCACTTGCTCCTTAACCCCTGATCCCACTACCAGTCCTTCTTGCTTGATAAAGGGCTTGTTCACTTTGTAGACCAAAACATTGCCTTATTTTGGAATGTGATTTTTTTTTTTTTATTGGGATTATTATGTGGTGTCTAGGGGGGGTGGACTATGGAACTATAACAATAAAATTATAGCAGCATCAGTTTTCCTCTGGAGAAAAGCTGCCTTGCTTGTATTCATAACTTGTATATTTAGCTCTACCCCTGGGTAGTGGGGGATTCAAGATGGGCACCAATCCACAGAGTAACATAGGAAGTGTGCCACTGACCTGTGCGTTGAGAAAAGCTACATTCTTCAGTATTATAAAAATAAGCAATCTTGTTGGTGTTCCTATGATATATGGTTAGAAGGAAAATGCCTGATGTACTATTGTGCGGCTACATCCTCTTTTGCCTTAAAAGATTATAAAACAAAGAAAACCCCAGTTTAAAAAAAGGCCAGCCAGGTTATACCAATCATTGTCTATAATAGTTAACAGGCAAGAGAATCCAAGTCTGGATCACAGGAAATACAGTGTTTCACGCCATCCAAAGGAAGAGTTGACAATATAGTGGATATGCGGGGTCCTCTAATACAGGAGCCTCTCTGACAGAGTAGGGGAGCTTCTATATTCCATTAATTTGCTGTCCTAATAGAACATATGGATTGGGGTTGTCCTCCTGAGAGTTAGTTTCACACAGCTTTAGTATAGCCACATTTAAACGGTTTTGCTGAACTAAAATTGTTCTATGTTTTCTGGTTACCTAAATTCAGTAGGGGGATCCAGGTGCTGCAGGCAGGATATGAGTGCTAAAATGTAGCCATAATATGGCGTATTATCAAATTGGCCTATGCAAGTAAGAGTAGACATTTTGCCTTCAGGATTGTTAAGCTAAGGTACTTTCTGTTCACTTTATTATACCCCATGTTAACACGTACACAGTATAAAACAGCTTTGAATGTGAGCAAAATAAATGCAAAGTTGTGCTTAGGATACCAAATCTAGCCCAAATTGGTGTTCGGAGTACACAAAATCTGATACCAGCTGTCTATAGGTACATTACTAATATATGTCTACTTCAGTTGCTTACATACAATACTATGCAAAAGCTGTGTAAGATGTGTAAAAAATGCTCTAAGCAAAAATTCTTTCAAATATAGATGAGTTAATAGTTTATTTTTTAATCAATTAATCAAATAAATGAACAAAACAAAATTAAAATTAATATTTGGTATAACCCCATCTTTTGCCTTGTCCTAGAGGTGATGATGTGGCCCTTAATAATCATAGAGTCTGTCTGAAATAACATGAAGAGACAAAAAGATCTGAGAAGCTACACCACAGATAATCTGTAATTATTTCTCCAAGATGTTTGGAACAACCTCCCGACCGAGTTTCTTTAAAAACTGTGTCCAAGTACCTAAAAGAACTGGTGCTGTCCTGAAGGCAAAGGGTGGTCATGCCACATATTGATTTGATTTAATTCCCCTTTTCTTCATTCACTTTGCATTTTGTTAATTCGTAAAATAAACTATTAACATTTCTATATTTCAATGCATTCTTCATTTGCGGCATTTTTTTCATATCTCTCTAAAACATTTGCTCAGTACTGCACAAGAGTTGGGTCCGGTGACATAGCTGACACTCAGAAACATGGGCCTTTGTCTCTAGTCTCCAGCAATCATCAAATTTATTTGTAGCTGTGTTGCTTGCTTTCACCATTGCCCCAGATATCATACTTCCTACATTTTAAATGAGCAAATTTAGGACATCTGAGGTCTGTCCTAGAGATGCTCCCAAACTATGTAACCCCAGAATTTGAGGCTCGATACGTAGGACCGTTTTTGTAAAATTCTGAACTGTTGATGAGTCTACT
Source organism: Phyllomedusa bahiana (assembly GCA_025379985.1). Taxonomy (NCBI): domain Eukaryota; kingdom Metazoa; phylum Chordata; class Amphibia; order Anura; family Hylidae; genus Phyllomedusa; species Phyllomedusa bahiana. Next base: position 56,377 of record JAODAL010003867.1, on the reverse strand, counting down.
AACACCCCACTCAGGTCTCCAGTCTAGTGAGTGATATATCTAAAGCAAACTCCAAATGAGCAGTTGCTGTTGAGATATTATTCTGGTGCTTTATGTACTAGTAATCTCCAGGACAGTTATCCTGTATGCACTGACTACAATAGTCCTCTTCTTTCATTTTTGTTACAAAGTGATCTTTTGTATGGAAAATGTCTAATGACCTTCCCACTTTCCTTGTGTGCACAATCTCTCCTGAAGGTCCTTTGAGGACATGTATCATTTCAGTGGTGCAACAGCTGCATGTGCTGTAATCCATCATCTGGCCAAGATTAAGGCTCAGATACCTGAACTGTAACTTATTGCCACTAAAAATAAAAAAAAATAGCAATACAAAATCACAAAGAATGGGCTGGGTACACATAGAAATACAAAGAGATGCTGCGTTATCTTCAGGTTCATATCCCAGTGCATCCAGACTGAAGATATAGATTACAACATGCATCTAACACAATTAACAATGGAAGTGAGAGATCTGACGGCTCCTGCCCATATGTCCACGATGATATATTGAGTGTAAGGTACCAGAGGCAAACAGGATTTTTGTAGAAGAGTATCAAAAGTGCCCATTTCCCCCAAAAAAAAAGAAGTTTAAGTTCCACTCTGTCCTCTTCCCCTCCAAATCATAATCACTTTCTCATGTAAATATGTAAATGCATTTTTTAAAACATGGGGTTTAAAGGGAAGTTATATATCCCCTTTAAAAATTCCTGGGGGGGGCTAGAATGGCTGTATCTTTGTTAAAATTTGGGGGGATTGGTGAAATTTCAAAAAGGGACAATTTGGGGATTTAAAACAACTCCGTTGAAAATTTTGTAATTAATTTTGTATAAAAATAAGCACAACCTGACAAGGCCCATTTCCCCTTTTTAATTTTTGGAGGTTCAGTGTAGAACCTTTGTCACAGAAATGGCGGCAGATTTTTAACATGACGGACACAAGTGGTGTCAATCGGATACCATTGACTACAACGAGGTCCTTCAGGTGTCCGTCATTTTAATGGGAAAAAAAAAACTCGAAAAGCTGGGAATTCCCATATTGTTTGATGGGAAGGCCCAAAATTTAACCTTTTGACACCCAAAAGTAAACCAGGGCTAAGGGGTGCAATTTTGATTGGCATAACTACCACCCGGTATTACGAGTTATATAGTTTTTTAAGGGTAAAAAAAAAACAGACGTTTCCCTCCAGTTTTAGCCTATTGTGCTTTAAAAAAATTTATTCAAAAGAAAAGCAAAGGGATTCAGTCCCTTCTTCTTGGGGGAAAATCTCTTTTTGGGCCCCTTTTAAAATATTTAAAAAATAAATTTTTTACGTTCCCCCCCAAACCGCTTTTTCCTAAACCAAAAACCAAATCCCTTTTTTAAAAAGTTTTTTAAAAGATTGCAGTCCATCCAGTCCATTTTTTTATTTTTTTTTTGCCCGCTTTTGAACCTTTTAAAACTTTTACAATGTCTTTCCTTTTAAACGGTTTCCCCTAAAACCTACACAATATTCCCTATGTTTTGGTTTTTTTAAACCCGGACTTTTTATAGTTGGGAGAATAATGTTCTCATCATGTCCCTATGCCCCCTTTTTAAAAAAGCCCCAAACATGTTTGCCTTGGGGAGCTGCTGCCTGACACTGACTCTAAAAATTAAGTTTTTCTGCCACCAGGATTCCAAGTCCTTCCCCAGGTCCCCTTTTTTTCCCAAACAATTTTCGTTTAACAAGTAATCATGAAATTTATTTTTCCTCCCCAATTTTGCATAAACCCTTTCATTTATCTGTGGTTTTAAAACCCCATCTGCCACTTCTTTCCCCAGGGCCCCAACTTTTCCAATCCCTTTGTATTAAAAAAATTTTCCTTATTGTATTGATTTAATTTACAGGGTCTTTGTATCACCCGCAAAAATTGATATTTTTATTTTGCAATCCCTGTTAAAAAACAAAAATGAAAATTTTTTAAAAAGGATTTGGGCCCAATACTGAACCCTTTTGGTAAATTCCCCCTGTACAGGATCCCCGTCTGATTTAAAGTAAAATTTTAATCACCACCCTTTGTTTTCTATCACTGAGCTGTTGCTTACCCACTTGCAAACATTTTCCCCAGTCCAAGCATTCTCATTTTACTTACCAACTTTTTATGTGGCACAGTATCAAACGCTTTAGAAAAATCTAGATATATAAAATCCAGTAGCTCTCCCCGATCTAATCTAGAACTAACTTTCTCATAGAAGCTGATGAGATTAGTTTGACAGGACCGATCCTTCATAAACCCATGCTGGAAAAGCGTTATATATTTATTTTCAGTGAGATACTCCAGGATAGTATCTCTTAGAAAGCCTTCAAACATTTTACCCACAACAATCCTTTGTGACATACCCTGTTATTATACATTCCATAAATATTAAGAATAGGGGCCTGTTTATGACATGACTTAACTCCCATAGCACATCATCAGGATCTGGTGATTTATCTATTTTAATCTTTTTAGGATGGAGCTACACTTCTTCCTGGGTTAGACAAGAAACTTTTAAGGTGGAATTTACCTCATCCCTCTGCTCATCAACAGGAAGGTCATTTTCCTTGGTAAATACAGTGGAGAAAAAATTGTTTACACACAGTTTACCACTAATTGTCAGGTTATACCTAGTCCTATAGTTGTTCCATTTACCACAGCAACTGAACAATTTGGGTGTAAACGTTTTGCGCCATATTTATTGTTTATTTTAAATAGCTTTAAAAACTCCAAAAAAGGAATATAGAAACGTGGCCGATGTGCAACAATTATTGTAATAAACTGAGCTAGCTAAGAGATGATGTAAAGTTACACAATCGTGTTTAAGGCTATGTTCACACAGTGTACTTTCGGCACGCATTTTGCTGCGTATTTGCGCTCTAATATGGCCATGATGTGCGCCGAAATTACGCTAATCCATAGTTCTCATAGAGAACTATGGATTACGCCTCCTCTCCCCGCTCGTACAATATGATCGTATTGTACGCGCGGGGAGATAAGTGACATGTCAATTATTCACAGCAAACAATGCATATGTATGGGGCCGGCGGGCCGCCGCCCTCCCGTGCCTCGGTAGTACGTACTGTACGTGCCGCAATACATCGTGTAAACATACCCTAAACATCAGCCAGATTAATTAACATAAAGATAAATTCTGTGTATTTTAAGACTGTTTTGAGTCTACACTATCTAGGTACTAGTATTAGTACCTATAAATGTGTCCTAGTGTTTTCTCATGAATTGCATTGTCGCCTAAGTGTGAATATAGGCTCCTTCCCCTGGGAACCCTACTTTCTTAACGGGTTATGCTCAGTAAACATCTAGAAGAGTGAAGAAATCAGGCGATACCTTTTAGAGGCTAACTGAGTATATTTGATGGTAAGCTTTCGAGAGAACTAGCTCCCTTCTTCAGACATGGTGTTAACACCCTGTCTGAAGAAGGGAACTAGTACTCTCGAAAGCTTACCATCAAATATACTCAGTTAGCCTCTAAAAGGTGTTAACACCATGTCTGAAGAAGGGAGCTAGTACTCTCGAAAGCTTACCATCAAATATACTCAGCCTCTAAATGGTGTTAACATCATGTCTGAAGAAGGGAGCTAGTACTCTCGAAAGCTTACCATCACATATACTCGGTTAGCCTCTAAAGGTATTGCCTGATTTCTTCACTCTTCTACTACTTTCTATGGCTAACACGGTACAACATTATACTACCAGTAAACATCTAGGAACAGTTTATCTGTCTGTGATTGAATCTAACACTGCTCCTTCAATGTCCAATAATCCAAAATCAAATAGAAATGATAAACACTGCTTGTTATTCGTAATAATGCTCCATCAAATTTCTTCATAGAAATATATTCATACATGTCTGAAGAAGCCAATTAGAGGAAATTGTCCCTGCCTATTTATTTCTGACCCATGATTAAAGACCGGCAAGAGTCAGAGTTAGTTTCTTCAGACATGTACCAATATATTTTTATGGAGAATTTTGATGGAACATTTTTTATGAGGAACATGGAAGAAAAAAGTTTGGATTTCATGACTGACTAGCATTAAACTTCTAAAGAGGTTGTCCAACCTTAATGTAAAAAATCTAAATATTGCTTCCAAAGTGGTGATGTCAAGAGAATAGCACGTGTGTGCTGATTGCAGAATAGAGAGCATTGAGGACAGCTTCAGCGCTGGAACGACAGTATATATATATTTATATTATGAAAAAATCCACGGCACTCCAAAAGAAATAAAGGTGTTAGAGTGATTTATTCCTCCATACCCAAAAGCGACGTCGCTTACACCTTTATTTCTTTTGGAGTGCCGTGGATTTTTTCATATTTTATATAGAGAGCTCCAACTCTTTCTGCTGGCACCCGTTTTCTTTGTTTTTCCTTCCTTTTTTTCCTGAAGAGTGCTGCTTTTTTCTATATTTTATAAGTATTTGAGGAAATAAGTATTTGATCCTTTGCTGATTGTGTGAGTTTGCCCACTGACAAAGACATGAACAGTCTATAATTTTCTATAATTGTAAGGGTAGGTTAATTTTAACATTGAGAGATAGAATATCCAAAATAAAATTCAGAAAATCACATTGTATAAATTATATAAATTTATTTGCATTTTTGCAGTGAGAAATAAGTGTTTGATCCCTCTTGCAAACAAGACTTAATACTTGGTGGCAAAACCCTTGTTTGCAAGCAAAGCAGTCAGACATTTTTTGAAGTTGTTTATGATGTTTGCGCACAGGTTAGGAGGAATTTTGATCCACTCCTCTGTGCAGATCATCTCTAAATCATTAAGGGCCACATGTATGAAAACTGTCTAGGTCTAAAACTAACTTTATTGCCCATCGCAACCAATCGGAGCACCCCTTTTATTTCATCTAGTGCTCTGGAAAAATGAAAGGGGCGCTCTGATTGGTTGCTATGGCCAATACAGTGAGTTTTAGACCTAGACAGTTTTCATACATGTTGCCCTAAGATTTTAAGTCTGTTGCTTGGCAACTCAGAGCTTCAACTACCTTCATAAATTTTCTATGGGATTAAGCCTGGAGACTGGCTAGGCCACTCCATGATCTCAATGTGCTTCTTTTTGAGCCACTCTTTTGTTGCCTTGGCTGTGTGTTTTGGGTCATTGTCTTGCTGGAAGACCCAGCCACGATCCATTTTTAATGTCCTGGCAGGTTAAGTAGTCCTGTGTCCTTAGCAGAGAAACACCCCCAAAACATATTGTTTCCACCTCCATGCTTGACAGTGGGGACGGTGTTCTTTGGGTCATTGGCAGCATTTCTCTTACTCTAAACACAGTTAATGCCAAAGAGCTGTTTTTGTCTCATCCGACCACAGAACCTTCTCCCAATCACTCACAGAATCATCCAGGTGTTCATTGGCAAACTTCAGACGGGCCTGCACATGTACCTACTTGACCTTGCGGGCACTGCAGGATTTTAAACCATTATGGTGTAATGTGTTACCAATGGTTTTCTTGGTGACTGTGGTCCCAGCTGCCTTGAGATCATTAACAAGTTCTCCCTGTGTAGTTTTTGGCTGATCTTTCACCTTCCTCATGATCAAGGACACCCCACAAGGTGAGATATAGCATGGTGCCCCAGATCGGTGTCAATTGACAGTCATTTTTTATTTCTTCCATTTTCTTACTATTGCACCAACAGTTTTCTTCTTCTCACCCAGCGTCTTACTTATGGTTTTATAGCCCACTCCAGCTTTGTACAGGTCCATGAGCTTGTCCCTGACATCCTTAGAAAGCTCCTTGGTCTTGCCCATGTTGTAGAGGTTAGAGTCTGACTGATTAATTGAGTCTGTGGACAGGAGTCTTTTATAAAGGTAACTAAGACAGCTGTCTTTAATGCAGGTGATGAGATTAGGAGCATCTAACTGGACTGTAGGAGACAGAACTCTTAATGGTAGTAGGGGATCTAATACTTATTTCCCTCAGCAAAATGCAAATAAATTTATATAATTTATACACTGTGATTTTCTTGATTTTATTTTGGATATATATATATATATATATTTTTTCTGTTTCATTATGCAGCTATAACTTTTTTGATTTTTTAAATTTAAGTTGGACAGCCTCTTCAAGTTGAGATCCACACCCGATGCAGTACTTCGCATCCATTGAAAGCTCAACATTTGAGTAGCAGGTACTAATTCTTAACTTCACTAGACGGTAAAAGCAGATACATGCTGGCCCAGTAGCAGAAAATGTCTTCTAGCAGTGAAACCCATTATGAGCCGCTGTTGGCATGGGAACCTGCAATAAGTTATACAGTTGTACTTAACCCCTTACATTTTATTTACTTACTCCTTTTTTGGCATCTTTCTAAACACAACATTTTGCATCAAGTAATTGGTTTATGCAGCAAGGCAATACTCCAAACTAAAACTGGAAATAAAAGGTCTTTATTTGAATGGCTGAGGAGTCCTGGCATAAAACAAACATTGATATTGCAGTAGGACTTGGAACAATCAATGCAAGAAAATCTCCTAATGTGTCTGAAATCAAGTGGTTCTGTTAGATGCAAATCCCTCAGCAGTTGTGTGAACATATCCAATTGTTGATTCCTTAGATGGTGCAACCATTGGATGAGCATGTTCTTGCACTGCAGTCACCGCATTTAGTGGTCAATAACCACATGATTTTACGAGTATTATTGGCAAAAATGGCTGCTCGTTGCCAGGTGACCTCCAGATGTCACTTAATAGTTAAAATCAATCATTACTGCTGTAAAAAGTCCTAGTGTAGCCCTATTGCTACAAAGGTCAAACAATGTTAGTACACAAGGGTCTGAGAAATTAATCTCTGATGCATAGGTGTGAGTATACAATCTCTTGTAGCAGTAGTCCACCTGTATCCAAAAAAAACCATGCCCACATACAGTATGTAGTGTTTCAGGTTTGGATCAAATTAGACCGGAATCCGAGCCCCTTAGTTTGGGTTGGCCTAAATCGATTTTTGATCGAAATCTCCAAAAATCTAACTTTACCATCACACTAAGGCAATGTTCACACGGCTTATTTTGGGACGGATTTTCTCATAGAAACTATGAATCCTCTCCCTCTCCTCTCACCCGCTCGAGAAATACGGCAGCGGGGAGAAAGTGACATGTCAATTATTCATGGCGATATACGCACTGTGGATAATGAATGTCTATGGGTCCGGCACCCCAGCTGCCGTCGCACACGGCGTAATTGCGGGTGAATCCATCCCGCACTTACGGCGTGAATAAGCCGCGTGAACTCGGTCTAAGGGTTAAGATAGTTTATTTTACCAGACTGAAATGCAATGCTTTCATTGCTATTTAACTTTTGGTTTGACTTCCCATACAACATCACTTCCTGCTACTTCATTATAAGCCCAATGTTATGGTAACTGACAGTGATGTTGGATGTTGGATGGAACGTCAGACTGGAGGTAAGACCGCAACAGGAGCATCGGGTGGCTGGAATAAGTATTTGTGGCATTGGGTGAGATCCTTGTGTCAAGGTGCTACTTTAACCCCTTAAGGACCCAGCCTGTTTTGGCCTTCCTGACCCACCCTATTTTTGAAATCTACTGAGTCCATTTATTGAGAATAACTTTTTTGCCACTTTTACCTATCCATTGTGATTCAGAGAGTGTTTTCTCGAGACACATTGTTGGCTTTAAAGTTAGTAAGAAATTTGTTATCCATACAATCCTTGTTTGTTTTGAAAAATATCAAAATATCATGAAAATTATGAAAAATTACGATTTTGAAAGTTGCAAAATTTCCTGCGTGCAAGAACAGATAATTATTCCACCACAAAATAGTTTATAACTAGCATCTACCATATGTCCACTATAAGGTTTGGCATCATTTTTTAAAATGTCTAATTTTTTTTTTTACGACATTAAAGAGGCTTAGAAATTTAGTAGTAAATTTTCCTCCAATTTCAGAAATTTGCAATATAACATTTTTTTTTAGGGACCAACTGCCAGTTCCTGACGTGGCCTTTGAGGGCCTGCAGGTTAATACCTCCTCCATAAATAATGCCATTGAGAACTAGACCCCTTAATGTATTACAAACACTATTTAGGGAAGTTTGATATCCCTTAGATATTTTCACAGAAATTAAAGCAAAGTGGAGGTAAATTTCAAAATTCACTTTTTTTGCAGATTTCACTATTTAACCATTATTTACACATGGAATACGGTAATGAGTGACTAGTAAATGCAACTTAATAACAATTCCCTAGGTCTGCCGTTTTTAGAGATATCCCATAAATGTGGCCAGTGCAGTATTGGCTCAGACCATAAGCCCAGATAGAGGAGCACCTACCGGAGTCTGAGTCTCATTTTCAATACATTTTAAATAGCGCCATTTCAGGATTCGGGACACCTAAGTGCACAAAACTTAATAAAACACCCTAAATAGACCACATATTGGAAACGACACCCTTAAGGAATATATCCAGAGGTGCATTGAGTAAAACATGCCCACGTGATTCCACAAATTTTTTTAGCAATAAGGGCTGTGAAAAGTAAAAAAAATTTTTTTCCAATAATCAGCAATTTTAGCTTAAAATGTTTCACATATACAAAATTCCTGAAAAAAGAACCGTAAAACTTTGGTTAAGCAATTTCATCAGTTTGGCAATACCCTACATGTGGTTATAACTGCTGTGTGGGCGCATGGCAGGGCTTACAGGAGGGAGTCTATTTGCTTTTGGAACACAAGATTTTGTTGGGCCATGTCGCATTGCAAAGCCCCCAAAGTAGCAAACATGCGAAACATTCCAGAATCGCCCCATTTTGGATTCAACACCCATCAGGAATCTCACTAGGGTTATTCTGCTTTTTAGGCACACAGTGTTCCAAGTTTTTTTTTTTAGCCATTGGGCCAATGAAAAAGGGGAAAAACGCAGTTAAGAAGTCATTGTTTTTTGAGTTTCATTTTACAAGCATTCGCCGTGCAGTGTAAATGATGTGATAACTTTACTAAGGGGGTCGGTACAATTACAATGATATAAGATTTTATATAGTATTTTTTTTCTGTTTTTATTACTTTTACACATTAGAAAAATATGTCCTAAAAAAATTGCGTTTTAATGTTGTCCAATTCTTACAGCCATAACTTTTTTTTATTTTGCCTGTGTGCAGAGCTGTGTATGGGCTGTTTGTATGCGGAATAAGTTGAAGTTTATATTGTACCATTACGTTGGTGCATCAGATGCATATGATCACTTTTTATTAAGATTTTGTGAATTGTTTGAACACAATACAGCAATTTTGGTAGTGTTTTTTATTTTTATTTTTTATAGCGTCACTGTACGTAATTATATGACATGGTAGCTTTTACTCGCCGTCAATACGATTACACCGATACCAATTTGTATATTTTTTTATGTTTTACTGCTTTTAACAATAAAAACACTTATTCAACCAGAAAATACTTTTTTGCATCAACCATAGTTTGAGAGCCATAACTTTTAAATTTTCGGTGTGCTTGGACTGTTAGGGACTTGTTTTTTGCGAGAGGGAGTTTGACGTTTTTATTAAGTATCTTTTTGTGGGGACAAGGCTTTTGATTGCTTTTAAATCCAATTTTTGGAGCCGGTGAAAGAAAATACTGCAACCTAGTAGTGTTTTTTTATTTTATTTTTAACAGGCTCAACCGTCAAGTGATCCGTGATAAAGTTAGCTTTACTCATTGGTCGATACGATATGTCGATACTCCTATTTATATAGTTTTTATTATGTTGAACCACTTTAAAAAAAAAAGAAAAGTGTTTTTAGTGTGTAAAACAATATTTATGCATCCTATCCCTTCTGAGAGCTATACATGTTTTTATTTTTCTCCGTATACAGAGCTATAGGATTTTTTTTTGCGGATGAACTGACTTTTAATTGGTACACTTTGGCGTGTTCTAGAGTTTTTGATCGCTTTAATTTAATTCCATTTTATGTGCTGCGGGATGAACAATAATCTTAATTCTGTGAATGTTTTTTTTTGTTTTGTTTTACGCCGTTTCAACCGTACGGGTGTACATTAACATGACAATTTAAAGGTCAGGTCTTAACGCACCGCGGGCTACTAAATAATGGGTAATTCTTTATTTATTTTTGATCTTTTCGGGGCGATTGGCGTTTGTAAAGGGAAAAGGGCGGTGAACGTATTTTTATTTTATTTTTCGTGTTTGTGTTTTACTTGTTATTCACATTCTTTTTACTTTTTTCACTTTTCCACATTTTTTTATTTTACTTTTCCCCATAGGGGAATTTGAATGGAGAGATCTTTTAGATCTGTCATACAATAGGAATCAGTGCATAGCTTTGCTATGAATGGTTCCTATGACAACTGTCAGTCACGATCCGGGCCATGCCCACATGTCACGCCGGGCATCGTGACCGTCACAGAGACAACCCGGAAGGGCATTCTCGTGCCTCCGTGGTTTCCTGTAAGGAGGCAGAGCTAATTCCACCTGCTCTCTCTTAGATATGGCGACCATCGGATTGTCGCGAAATTAAGGGTTAACCGCCCCCCCCACCCCGGAGCGATCGGGTTGGGCCGATGGTGCGGGATGTCAGCTGTAAATATACACTGACACACCGGCGCCGATCGCGCGAACTCTGCTTTAAGTTTCGCGCGATCCTCAGACGTATCCATACGTCCAGGTTGCGTATAACCCCCAAACGACCTGACGAATGGACGCCAAGGACGTTTAAGGGTTTAAGATTAATGATATGACTAGAGTGGCGAATTTCCTTCAAAATTCGATTCGGTCACTTCGCCGAACTTTTTTCCGACAAAAATAAATTGGTCGAATTACTTCGGCACGAATCGCGTTAAAAAGCAGCTATTTCCAGGCTGTCACAAGCCTGCATGTGCTGTAGAACATTGCGCCATGTTTAAAAAAAGAAAGAGGGGTTTGGGTTTTTGGTCTTCAAACAAGTTGTGGTTTTAGTTTTGAAACGCAATGACTGCCCCGTCCTTAAAATCCCTTCACAAAAAAATTCCCTGGCATTTTAAATGGCAAAACTACCAAAAAACTAAAAGGGGGGAATGAAAGCCTGATAAAGTCAGCCAGCAAAAAGCGGGAAAAAAAAACAAGCTTAGAGCTCGGGGTGGCAACATTAGTGACAAGGGGGAGGAGACGGCGGCACCACAGCACATGAGTCAGGCAGTGGCAAAATTTACATTCTGGAGGTGGAAAAACCCACGGGGAACCCACAAGTGGAACAATGACTGAGAGGGGAGGTAAAACGGGGGCAGAAAGCATGAGATCAGGCAGTAGCAAAAAAATTTGACATTCGGAGGCGGAAAAACAGTTTTGGGGCCCACAAGGGCAAAATTTCCACAGTGTGGAGGTCCGGCAGCAGCAGAATAAAGGTCAGGCAGTGACACAAGACATTCTGGGGGCGGCAAAACATTATTGGGCCACAGATTGGCACAATGATACAGTTTTGGGGGTCACGAAAAGCAGCAGAATAAAAGGATCGGGCCCTTTGGCACAAAGACTTTCCCTGGAGGCGGAAAAAACAGAAAATTGGGGCCACAGAGGGGCACAAGATACAGTGGGGGTCAAAACAGCACAGCTTTAGATCAGGCAGTGGCAAAATGACTTTCCCTGGAGGCGGCAAAACAGTTTTGGGCCCCCGAAGTGGCACAATCACACAGTGTGGAGGTCACGGTGGCCCAGTTTAAAACAGGCAGGGGGAAACAATGACTTTCCCTGGGGGCAGCAAAACAGTATAGGCCACAGAGGGGCCCTCAAGATACGGGTTTTGGAGTTCACGACAGCAGCAGCATGAGATCGGGCAGGGGCCAACAATGACTTTCTGGGGGCGGAAAAACAGTATTGGGGAAACAGAGGGGGCACAATCAAAACAGTGAAGAGGTCACGACAGCAAAATTTTTAGATCAGGCAGTGGCCCCAATGACATTCGGGAAAGGTGGAAAAAACCGGGGAACCCCACAGATTTTCACAAGACGGGGAAAGCGGGGTCACGGCGGCGGGCACCCAAGGGGGTTTCACGGGGGCAAAATTTACACAGTGGGAGGGAAAAAGGCAGCACCACAGCACACATGATGCAACATTGGCACAAGGGACACAGTGTGGAATTAAAGGGAAACCCGCAACGAAAAGCAGCAAGAGGTCATAGAGGGGGCAAAAATACAGAGTTTTTGGGGGTTGGGTGGAAAAACCACCCCGGGTTTAAAGATGTGGTTCAAGGGGAAAAAACGTCACGATGTGGGGGCATCGGGCATTTTCGGCATCAGAATAGTGGCGAGGGGGGGTATTTGAACCCAGACTAAACGCCTAAGGCTTTGGTTGTGGAAATCCGGGCCAACCACGCCTGATTCATCTTGAAAAAGGTCAGTCCGTCCACATTTCCCGGGCCCAAAGGGGGTTCCCCTCCTTGGGGAAAACGATGGCCCCCGCCGAAACTGAACACCCCTCTGATCCACCAACTGGCCGGGGCAGGAAACAGCTTCTCCCCCCGAAAACTGGGCAAGTTGCGGCCACACATCCATTTGGCCCCAAAAATTTCCAGCATCTTCTAACTAAAGGGGGCAAAAGTGCTGTCCAAGTGGGCCAAAACCTTTTGGGTTCAGGGACTGCTCCAGTCCGCGGCTGCTGCTGCTGGCACTGCCCTCCTCACTAGGGGGTTAAAGGGAAGCGCTCATCATAACTCCAGCCCTTAGGTTAAAACTGATGGAGTTTTGGTACTGCACCTACCCCCCCCCCTTTCCCCCCAGCAGCCGGGGCAGTAGTACTTGAGCCGGGGAAAACCCCCCCGGGCAGACCTTTTCCAAAAAGGGGACAATCCACACATGGGGCAGAAAGCCAACGATTACGGGGGTTTTCCCCTAAAGTATTTAAATTTGTTTTCCCTCTCAATACGGGGAAAAAAAAGGCCCCCAAATTTTGGACCGGAAAGCGGGGGGCCCAAAAAGGGTGGGACCAGAAGTCATCCCTCTCCCCGGATGCTGACTATTCCCCCTTCACTAGCCGGGCAAATAAGCATCTGCGGGCCATTTTAACCCGGAAGGGGGTTGACCACCGAGGGGGGCTCCCCCTTTTCCCATTTCCCCCTTAAAAAAAAAGGGGGGGGGGGGGGGGGGGGGTTAATTGGGGAAAAAAGTTTTATTTTTTTTATTCCACTGCCCCTTCTCTCTTGTCCCCTGGGTGGGAAAATTTCCACTAAATTTCAAAAGACAATGCTTATGCTCCAATGTCCCCCCTCCTCCCCCTCCTCCATTTCAGCCCCCACCGGACTCTTTGGGGCCCAAACGAGATGTAGTCGCCACGCTCCACCCCCCCTGCCCAGAAAAGATTTTTCAGCATCTGTTCCGGGGCCCATGAAGCAGGGGAATGATGTTATTAAACCCGTAGTCCTGGGACTGACAAATAACGTCCCCCTTTCCCTCTAAGGGCCCCAAACAAACGGAGGTTTAAAAACGCATGAGCTGCCCTGCTGACATAAAAGTTACACAGGGGAGTACTTCTGTCGGGCCCTAAACTTTAAAAAAAAACGAAAAGGGGCCCCTTTTCTCTGTTCATACGTCTTTCCAACATGTGCAGGCGGGGAATTTCCCAGCGGGTGAAATCGCAAAACCAAAAGTTTTTTGGGGGAGGCCGTTTTTTCCGCTGAAAAACTCGGGGAGGGTGTTCCTGGCTTTGAAAAAAAAGGTTTAAAGTGCATGCACATTTTCCCTGGCCTTTTTCCCAGAATTTTTCTGAAGATCGGTGGAAAAATTTCGGGAAACCTTTTTCCCAAAACCCAGTTTTAACACGGGGCGCCAGCGGGCGCATGGACCATCCCTCCTGGGTCCCAAGCGCACACCATTTTTCCCCCCATTCCCCCCTTCACCATGGTTCCGATTTGAAATTTTGGGCGGAGAAAACACACATCGATTTCTTGCTGCATAAACGCGGACCCATTTTCCCCCCCGTGGGGGAACTTCGTTCGCCAGGCAACCAGATTTAGAACTGCGTGACCCCCGTTTTCCCTACACATAGGTATGATGGGCATTACTTGGGATGCGAGAGGGGGGTGGTGGTGGAAGGGGAAAAAGGCCCGGACATTGGCGTAAGGGGCAGCATTTGACAACGTGGAGGAGAAAGGGGGGGTTTTCCTGTCCAAGTTGTTGGTTTTCGGGGCGGGAAGAAACAATCACCCCAGGGGGGCCGTAAAGGGCAAAGTACCCGGCCCCACCGTAGTTACAGCTCCAGACGTCCGCCCCTGGGGGTGTCACCTTGGAACAAAACCCATAAACTTAAGGACTGACCCACCTTCTGTTCTACATAATTTTTGAAAAGGGTTGGGACGCCTTTTTGGAAAAAAAATTCGGCTTGGAACTCTCCATCCCCGGGGTCGGCAACCCCGCCATTAAATTCTCTGAACATGCAGAGTCCCCATTTTGGGAAAAGGGGGGGGACTTTCAGTACCAACAACTTTGGAAAAGGACACGGTCAGCTGTTCTACCTTAGGAGGTTTGGACGCAAACTTTTTGTTTTCCCCTTTGCAATCGCCTCGCTGAACACTGCCGGCGCCATTTAGTACAGGAGCAGGGGCATCTGGACCGGGAGATAAAGTCCCAAAAAGAAACAGCTCCCTTCTGCAAGGTGGTTGGACCCTTTACGGCTGCTGGGATCAAAGCCACTGGGCCCCTGCTCTGCTGCTGGTTTTTCTGCGGGGCAGGATGGCCACCACAACCCGAGCCACGGTTTTCTCCCATTTCCCCCCGGGAAGGGGACCCGCAAAGTTTACGCAGGGCCGTGGGCCAAAAGTTAAACTCCCGGCCACGCTTTACTTTTTGCCCACAAATTTTTACAAATCCCATATTCGGGTCCTCCGGGGTCTTAGCAAAAAACGCCACACCCCCCGAGTATCGGAAATTTAAACCGCCAAAGCCCGCACTGAGTTAACCCACTTTCCGCCGGCCCTCCCTCGCTGAGCCCCTTGCCCGCTACTTTCTTGGACCTGCGAACGGGGTTTTTTTAAACCCCCCTGGCCGTTGGGCTCCCGACCTCACCTGCTGCTATCCTGCACTCACGGCCAAAGACGCCCCCTTGCTGGGTCGCTGGGGCCTGATGTTCGCAAGCTGACGCCCTCTTCTCCTGACATGAAGAAACCCTTGCCTTCCCCCCCTTTCCCCAAATCGGCGGCACATCAAACATCTATTTGTGTTTTTAAACGTCCCCTGCTTCCTCATCACCGGTTTCCTTTTTGGGAAAAGCCGAAGCGACCTCTCAAAAAATGACCTCCCATGGGCCCCTCTTTACATCTTCTACATGCCGCCCACTTTCAAGAACAGGCGATATTGGGGCCCCCTTTTTTTTTCGCTGGCCCAAGTAGCGCTGACTGCCCTCCTCAAATTGTTTAAACCCGCTATAAATTTGGGGCGGGGCCCAGACCCCAAAGTAGATCCTGGCTTAGGGAAAACCCGGGGGGACAGAAAGGGGGCTGATGACCGGTAGGGCCGGGGGAACCCGCCCCGGGCCAAAAGCCAACAAGGGTTGGGGTTTCCCGAGGTTCCCCAAACCCACCTTGGCGGGAAATTTTGAATGTCATCTGGGGGGAAGAGGATGGGCCTAGTCAACCAATCAAGAACCCTTGGGTTTCTGAACAACACACGGGCCCCTAGATGACAAACGGCAGTTGTGGGCCCCCCCCGAGTGACCCCTTCTTGGGGACTCCCCTTTCTGTGCCCTTCGACCTGGGCCTGTTCCAGGGAAAGTTTGGCCCCTGCCACTCGCAGGTGGGAGACCTTGGGCCCCCCCTCCCGTCTGACAAACTGTTTGTTTTAAAATGACAGACACTTTAAAGATGATGAAATCTGTAATATTAAAAATTTAAAACCTTTTTTTTTTACTCCAAATGAACCCAGTAACAAACTTGGGTTAAAACCCCTTTATAAAAAATTTCGCTCCACAAATGGGCCCGACAAATTTACTTGTAAAGTGTCCTTTAAAAACACCGGGGTTTTTTTTCTAAAAGTAAAAGCACAAACAGGGTTTTAATTAAAACCTTTTGGGCATGAATTAGGGTACAGGGAAAAAGGTTTTATAATTTTTGGCCCCTGAAAAAGACGGTTTTTTTTGTCAGCCCCACCAGCAAAACAACGCTTAAAAATTTTCCCCTGGATGTAAATTGCACCAAAAAATTTTACCCCCCAAACTAGTATTTTTTAGCGGTTTTCAATTTTCGTTTTTCTACCCACAAACAAGAGATACAGGTTTTAATTAAACCCCCGCTTTGAATTAAAGGGTACAGGGAAAAAATTTTTTATATTTGGCGTTTGAAAAAGACGGGTTTTTTGGGGTCAGCACACCAGCAAAACAAAACTTTTAATTTTAAACCCCTTTATGTAAATTGCGCCAAAAAATTGAGCCGCACAAAAAAGTAGCTTTGGGATCCCTGTTACAAATTTCGTTTTTTCTACCCACACAACAAGAGATACAGTTTTTTAATTAAAACCTTTTCTTGTGAATTAACTACAGGAAAAAATTTTTAAAATATTTTTGGGGTTTAAAAAAAACGGGTTTTGGGGTCAGCACAACCCCGCAAAAAAAAGATTAATTAAAACCCCGGATGAAAATTGGGGCCAAAGAAATTTAGCCCCCCAAAAAAGTACTTGTTTGCGGGGTTTCAAATTTTCCCTTTTTTTCTAAAGGGCCCACAAAAGAGGGGTAATTTTAAATTTAAACCCTTTGCTTGTTAAAAAAGGCTACAAAAAAATTTTAAATTTTGGTGTTTGAAAAAAGACGGTTTTTTTGGGGGCACCCCAAAAAACAAAACCCAAAACTTAAATTAACCCCCAGGAAGTAAATTGCGCCAAAGAATTGAAGGGCCCCAAAAAACAAAAAGCTTTTTTTAAACGTGTTACAAAAATTTCCCTTTTTTCTACCCACCAACAAAAGATACAGTTGTTTAAATTTAAACCCTTTGCTTGTGAATTAGACCTACAGGAAAAAATTTATTAAAATTGGGCGTTTTAAAAAAACGGGTTTCCCTTGGGGGCAGCAAAACCAGCCAAAAAAAACGATTAATTTAAACCCCCGGAGTAAATTGCGCCCAAAAATTGAGCCCCAAAAAAATAGAAACCTTTTTAACGTGTTACAATTGCGTGTTTTTTTTACGCCACACAAAAAAGAAACAGTTGTAAATTTAAACCCTTTGCTTTGAATTTTGGCCCCACAAAAAATTTATAAAAATTTGGCATTGAAAAAAACGGTTTCTTTTGGGGGCAGCAAACCCGCCAAAAAAACGCCCCTTTAAATTAAACCCCCGGATTTAAAAATTTTCGCCAAAGAAATTTAGCCGCACAAACTAGTAGCTTTTTAGCGTGATACAATTGCGTTTTTTCTACCCCACACAACAAGATATACTTTTTTAATTAACCTTTGCTTGTGATTTAGCCTACAGCAAAAATTTATATATTTTGGCGTGAAAAAGACGGTTTCTTGGGGTCAGCACACCAGCAAAACAACGCTTAATTAACCCTGGATGTAAAATTGCGCCAAAGAATTGAGCCGCACAAACTAGTAGCTTTGTAGCGTGTTACAAATTACGTGTTTTCTACACCACACAACAAGAGATACAGTTGTAATTAACCTTTGCTTGTGAATTATCCTACAGGAAATATTTATATATTTTGGCGTTGAAAAAGACGGTTTCTTGGGGTCAGCACACCAGCAAAACAATGCTTAATTAACCCCTGGATGTAAATTGCGCCAAAGAATTGAGCCCCACAAAATAGTAGCTTTTTAGAGTGTTACAATTGCGTGTTTTCTACGCCACACAACAAGAGATACAGTTGTAATTAACCTTTGCTTGTGAATTAGGCTACAAGAAAAATTTATATATTTTGGCGTTGAAAAAGACGGTTTCTTGGGGTCAGCACACCAGCAAAACAACGCTTAATTAACCCCTGGATGTAAATTGCGCCAAAGAATTGAGCCGCACAAACTAGTAGCTTTGTAGCGTGTTACAATTGCATGTTTTCTACGCCACACAACAAGAGATACAGTTGTAATTAACCTTTGCTTGTGAATTAGGCTACAGGAAAAATTTATATATTTTGGCGTTGAAAAAGACGGTTTCTTGGGGTCAACACACCAGCAAAACAACGCTTAATTAACCCCTGGATGTAATGTGCGCAATAGAATTGAGCAGCCTAAAATGAAGTGGTATTTGTATTGTAAAAATGCTGTTTCTTTAAATGAATACAACAGGAACTGGCTTAGATCCCATTTGTATATTGAATGTATATGCAGCTGCAGTGGACGCACACTGGATTTCAGATCCAATACCCAAAAAAATTAGAAATAGAACATTAAGAGAACAGTCTCTGAGACATATAATATATTTATACATATTTATCATGTCCCCCCGAAGACGTCTTTTCTCTAAACTAAATAACCCTAATCTTGATAAACTTTCTGGGTATTGCAGTTCACCCAGTCCTTTTATTATTTTGTTGCCCGACTTTGAACCTGTTCAAGCTCGACAATGTCTTTCCTGTGCACTGGTGCCCAAAACTGTACAATATATTCCATGTGTGTTCTGACTTGTATATTGGTAGAATGATGTTCTCATTGTATGCATCTATACCCCTTTTAATACACCCAAGATTATATTTGCCTTGGCAGCTGCTGCCTGACACTAGCTTTCAGCATTGGAGTGGCCCTCTGGAGAATCCTACGACCAACATATATGGAGCATCCTCCAGGCATCTGCCAGGATTGGTATAGAAGCATTGGCAGATTGTGGTTTTCATCAAAGAAAGATCCAGATATACTAAATAAAGGAATGGTATCTATAAAAGTGTACATGACTATAGTATGCATATATGTGTGTTTTTCTGTCTGTAATATATGTATATCAATTTTTATATTATATATTGTGTGCCTGTGTACCCCTTAGTGACAGCCAGTATGCCTTTTTATGGTGCTCATTATAGGAATGTATTCTGATTTCATGCACCTTTTTATGGCGGGTATGGAATAGGCTAGGTTGAGGCATGAGCTTAGCTGCGTAATCGCTGCCTAAAAGGGGTGTTCACTACAACTGCATTAAGAATGGAGCTGTAAGTAACAGCTCACCTCCGAGAGCAACCTCTAGAGCTATAAAACAGTTAGAACTGCTAAAATGGGTAAAAAATGAAAAATGTCACTGGTCATTAAGGCATCTCTTGGCCTGGTGCTTAAGAGGTTAATGGGATGCCCAACAGTTTAACACTGATTGGCATAATACACTGTACTACATAAGTAGTGCAGCACATTATTTAAGTAATCAAATGATGTGTAGATCTCTAGTGGAAATTAAAAATAGTGAAAAAAAAGTGTAATAAATGTTTTAAAATTTCTCTTTTTTCCCTATTTATGGAAGAAAAAACTTAACACAAATTTGGTATCTCCACATCTGCAACACCCCTACCTAATTGCTGTTTGCTTTTTGCATGCAAAAGTAAAACAACATCCAAAACCAAATTTAATAATGACATAACTGTACTGACCCATAGAGCAATGTTAATGTTATTTTTACTGCACAGTGCACAGAATAAGTTTAATATACAAAGTGTAATTACTGTTTTTGATACATATACTGTATATTTTTTATTTTTTGTAAATACAGTAGCTGTAGGGTAGGCCCCAATAATGATTTTCTGGTGGGCCCAAGATCATCCAGTCTGACACTACTAGCTTCTACAGTACAGATAAGTTTACTGTCCACTAAAATTTCCAAGTCCTTTTCCATATCAGCTCCACCCAGAGTTTTCCCACTTAATAAGTAATCATGGAATTGATTTTTTCTTCCCATGTGCATAACCTTACATTTATTTAAACCTCATCTGCCACTTTTCTGCCCAGGCCTCCAACTTATCCAGATCCCTTTGTAATAACATATTGTTCTCTATTGTGTTGATTACTTCACAGAGCTTAGTATCATCTGCAAAAATTGATATTCTATTGTGCAATCCATGTGTAAGGTCATTCATGAATATATTAAAGAGAATAGGGTCCAATACTAAACCCTGTGGTACCCCACCAGTAAAAAAGATCCAGTCCGAATATGTACCATAAATTATCACCATTAATCACATCACTGAGCCAGATATTTACCAACTTGCCAACATTTTCCCCCAGTCCAAGCATTCTCATTTTACTTACCAACCTTTTATGTGGCACAGGATCAAATGCTTTAGAGAAATCTAGATATATGACATCCAATACCTCACCCTGATCCAGTCTAGAACTGACCCCCTCATAGAAGCTGAGCAGAGTAGTTTGACAGGACTGATCCATGCAGGAACAGAGTTTGACATTTATTTCAAGTGAGATACTCCAGTGTTGCATCTCTTAGAAATGTTTCAAACATTTTACCTACAACAGAGGTTAAACATACTGACCTATAGTTGCCAGGATCACTTTTTGACCCCTTTTTGAATATTGGCACCACATTTGCTATGCACCAATCCTTTGGGACATATCACGTTATTAGACAGTCCATAAATATTAATAATAGAGACCTTTCTATCACATTACTTATTTCCCTTAGGACATGGGGGTGTATACCATCAGGACCTGGTGATTTGTCTACTTTGATCTTCTCAAAGCAGAGCAGCACTTCTTCCAGGTTTAGACAAGAAATATTTAAGGTGGTGTTTACCTCATCCCTCTGTTCAACAACAGGAAAGGCACAAATAGTTTAATAGGTTTGCTTTCTCTTCATCACCCTCTATAATATCTCCCTCACTACTTCAAAGGGCCAACGTTTTTAGTTTTCTTCATTTTACTATTTATATAGTTAAAAAATATTTTGGGGTCAGTTTTACTCGCTTTGGCAATACACCTGTCTCCAGCTTTAATGTCCTTATCCTTATTTTTTTTCTTATAACTTTTTAGTGCTTTTTAACTGACCTCCTGTTTAAGTAGCTTAAAAACATTATTTTTGATATGTATTGCCTCCATTACATCTTTGTTGATCCACATTGTTTTTTTTTCCTGTATCTAATCACTTTATTCCCATAAGTAATGTAACTATCACAGTGAGTGCTTAAGAGAATTCTAAAAATCTCTTATTTATCATCTGTTATGTTGTTTTTGAAAACCTAGTCCCAGTCAATGCGGCTCAGGGCCTCTCTAAGCAAATAAAAATTAGCCTTCCTGAAATTCCATGATTCTATGGCTCCTTGACAAAAAACTCTATTGAGGGATAAGTGGAAATTTATGATACTGTGGCAACTATTTCCCAGGTGCCCCCCAACCTGAACCTTTGTTATTATGTCAGGTATGTTAGTCAATATTTAGTCCAAAATTGGCTCGTGCCCCAGTTTGGAAAGGTAATTATCTTTAGTTATTGACAACAACCTGTTTCACTTATGAGAGCCACACATTTCAGTTTCCCAGTTTATGTCTGGGTAGTTGAACTCACCCATAATAACAATGTTAACAGTGTGCTTCCACCCCTTTTAGAAGTTCTTGTCTATTTTTAGCCTTAGCCAGCAGGGTAGTTAAACCTCTCTGTTTCTTTATTTAGTGCCTTTGATTGCTTCTGTGTCCTGACTAGTGTCTTTACCCTGTGGTTTGAGAGATGCTTTTCGGTTACAGACTTGGGCTTGATCTTCGGTTATTCTTCTGCTTTTCATTTTTGTTCCCCTCCTGGCTTGACCTGGGCTTGCCTGACCACCATTTGTCCTGGTTTGTTTGTGTATTCCTGTCTACACCAGGGTCATCCAGGGAAAGGCACAAGTGTTGGGTAGAACTTTTTCGGGGTGGTTACTCTGCTTTAGACAGGGAAAGGTCAGGTAGACATAGATTCCTGACAAACAACTTCATTATGATTAGCCGCCTCATCTATTTGCCTTAGTAATACATCTTCCATGGGTCTGTTATATTTAGTGGTCAATAACAGACCCCTAATAGAATCTTATTATTGTTTTTACAGCCATGTATATCTACTAGAAATGGGCGAATTTCTCAAAAATTAGATTCGCCGAGTTTGCTGTTTTTTTTGGGCAAAAATTTTTTCGCCCCGAATTTATTGGGGAAAAAAACGTGTTAAGAAACAGTTTTTTCCTGGCTGCAGAGAGATATAGGGTGTTGTAGGAACACGTGCCTTCTCAAAATGCATAGGAGCTTTTTGGTTTTGGTCTTCATACAATGCGTGTTTTAGTATGCCCAGTAGAGGGACAGGCCCGTACTAAATCGCTTCACACTTCACTTCTCGGGGCTTTGCAGGGACAAAACTGACCAAATAATAAAGGGGGAAGCGCCTGAAAGGTAATGTAAACCCAGCTGGAAAGAACCAAGCTGAGGGCCAAGTCCTTTTACACCAATATCAATGATTCCCGGTTATGACGAACCTGCTCTGTTAAACGCTGATCATGTAGACCGCCCCCCGAAATAGGGGAGAGGGTGTGGCAGTAATTTTGATTTTTTCACTGATCTGTTGTCTTTTCATTTTCATTTTCGCAGTATCCCCCTTTAAAATGGTCAATAAATCCTTTAGAAATTGCAAAAAGCAAAAAAAAAAACAGGGTTGACCAAAACAGAGATGACTAGTAAATGGGATATTTGCATTTTTTCTGTGTTCTGTATCCACTCCTCTTTTGGCTATAATCATCAGAAAATCCTGATCCCGATTTTGAGAGTGGCACAATGACAGGTTGGAAGGTGGACAACATAACTAACCCCCGAGTGGCACAATGACAGGTGTGGAGTGGCAGCAAAAACCCGTAGGCCACGATGGGACAATGCAGGTTGAAAGGTGGCAGCCAACATCATAGGGGCCAAAAAAGTGGCACAAGACAGGGGAAAGGGGGCAGCAACATCAGTAGGCCCCAGAGTGGGACAATGACAGGTTGAGAAAGGGGGCAGCAACATCAGAGTCCACAATGCCACAATAAGGTTTAGAGGGGGGGTAGCAAAACTCATAGTCCACAGGGTTTGGCACAATGCACAGCATGGAGGGTTTGCCCGCAAGCATAGTAGGCCACAGATTGGCACAATGACAAAGTGTGGAGGTGGGTGGCAATACCATTCCCTGGTAAAGTGGTGGATGGGAATGGAGCGCGGCACAGATGTGTGGCATCAGGCGGGTGGCAGCATCAGGGTAGTAGCTGAGGAGGTATTTGAATCCAATCTTTCTCAAAGTTTTGGGGGGCTTCATGGGGATTAAATCTTGCATAAAGGGATTGGTGGTGGAAATTTCCCGGGCCGATCCACGCCCGGGGTTTTCTTTAAAGGGTAAGTCTCTCCCCATTTTAGGGGAACAAGCAAATTTTCCCTTGGGGGTAAATATGGCCTCGCCGCACTAACACCCCCTGATGCCCAAATACTGGCTGGGAAAGGACAGCTTCTTAAGTGCAAACTCCCCGGGAAGTTGCGGCCCCCCACCGTTTCGTGCCCCGTAGTCCAGCGAATCTTCTACCTGGGGTGGCGATGCTGTCCCCCGTAGGCCACCACCTGCTGGTTCCGGTCTGCTCCAGGTCCACTCGCCCGAGTATCTCCTACTAGGCGGGGGGAAGGAACTGCTCATCAAAGCTTCGGGGTTAGGTGATGTTTATTGGGGCTGCTACTGCCCTAACCCCCCACCTCCCCACAGCAGCCTGGGAGTGGTAACATGAGTGATGGGGAAAACCCCCCCCCACATGCCCGGGGTGGGGCACTGGCCCCCCAAAAGGGGAGCGCCCAAAAAAGATACATGGATTTTTCTATAGTACGTGAGTTTTCCTCCCTCTTGGCAGGTGGAAAAAAAGGCTCCCATTTTTTGGGCAAACCTGGGGAACAAGAGGGTGGAGAGCCAGAAGTCATCCCCCTGTCGGTCGTACTATTCGGGTCAAGCCCGGCAATTCGCATGCTGCGGGCCATCTGCGCAAAATGACTCGAGGGATCCTTGGCTCCCTCTTCACTGTATCTGCCACGGTGTTTTTCTGGGGCATCTGCCTTTTCCCCTTTCTCCCTCTATCTCCTCCAGATGCTCCTGCTCCTCCTCTCTTTTCACCTGAGTAGAAAAAAACCATCATTTCGCAGGGGGCATGCTTTTTGCTCCCAAAAGTTTCCCCCTCCTCCGTTCAGCCCCCATCGGGTCATGTGGCTATGGATGTAGTCGCCACGTCTCCATTCCCTGCCCCGCGATTTTGCAACTCTGTTCCAGGATATGAAGCGGGAATACGTTATTCATCCCGTAACCTGGTGACTGAATATAACGTGGCCTCAAAGGGCCTGAGCAGACGGCATTTGTCCACTCCTTGAGTCTGCCACTGCTGAACATTAGAAATTACACAGGTGAGTACTCGCTGTCTGCTTGTGGAATATCAACAAATCGTTAATGGCCTTATAAATGATACATGAGTCGGACCCACCATATGGAGCTATAATTCCAACGTGGTGGAAACAATAGCATGATTCATCCTATTATTGGGAAGGGCTGTTCTGCCGCTTGCAGAGTGCTACAAGAAGGGTTGTGCCTTGGCTTTGTTTGGATGATGAAAGTGGCATGCACTGTTTCCTGGCCATTTTTAGAATTGTCCTTGCAGGATGTGGTGATGAACTTCATGAACCTTTTGTACCAACTATATTAGAACACGTACGGCATACAGGGCGCATGGGACCATCCCCACTCTGGGTGCAGCGCGGACACATGTTCCTGTCCAATGTCTGTCACCCATGGTTACGATTATGCATTGTTTGTGGAGAAAGTCCACACATTGATTTTTGTGTTGCATGACGCTGGGAGTCAGTTTCCTCTCCCCTATGAGACCTATGGTTTGGTCCTGGCAAACCAAGTGTAGAAACTGCGTGACACCTGTCTGTTGACCGTGCACATATTGTGCTAGTAATTGTAGCAGCCACTATAGACTTGTGGAAGCTGAGGTTGGTGGTTAGATGTGAGTGCGGACATGGTGCAGGAACAGCAGTTTGACAACGTGTAGGAGAAAGCAGGTCTCCCTGTCCAATGGTTTGTTTTGCAGGTGTGGCTGGTCATGAGAGTACATTCACGCCATTGGGCTGAAAAGGACATGTACTTTCCCTGACCGAAGTTACAGACGACCAAAAGTCCGCGCATGCCCGGCACCTAGGAAAGAAACCGATAGGCTCAAGGACTGGCCCACCTTCTGTTTATATACATATTGTTCAGGGGCTGGAACTTTCATTGTTCTAAAAGAAATTACGCGGCTTTGGACTCCTCCACCTTGGCTCGGCAAAGCCATTAGTTCCCTGAACGGTGCAGAGTCCAGCCACTTAGGAAATGGAGGGACTACAGTATAACCTAACAACTTTGACAGGAAGCACGGATCAGGCTTCATGCACCTTAGGATGGTTGGACTCATACTCTTTAATCATTGCAATCGCCACGGTGAACGACTGCTGGGCATCCATGAGTGTTGAGAGCAGGAGAATCTGGAGATGATGACAAAAGACAAGACTAGCTCCCTTGACGTCAGGGTGTTAGGAGCCTTGACTGGCTGTAGAAATGGCATCGAGCCACTGGGTGATGCTGCTGTTAGGCTGCGGTCAGAAATGTGAGCCACCACATCTGAGAGCAAGTTTTTCTCCCAGGCCACAGGATTGTGGTGACGCGCATGGTTGTTAGAGTCATGGCCGTGGTTGCCAAGGCCGTTAGTCTCCCTGTCCACGCTTCACTTTCTGGCCCACAATTCTACATAAAGCACAAGGGTTCGTCTCCCTCCGGTGTCTAAGCAAAAAACTGCCACAACGTGCGAGTAGTAGAATTTAACCGCCAGCGGCTCCGCACCGATAGCTACTAGGCTGCCAGCTGCCACGGGTGTATGACCCCTGTAGCCGTACTTTCTGGACCTGCGAAGCGGGGTTTTATGTCTACCATCCGGTGTGCCATTTTGCTCCCTGACCTCGAGCAACTGCTGCCACCCTGCTGACTCACGACCACGATTAGCGACTTGCACTGGCCTGCGCCTCATGCCTGACGCGCAATGGCTGACACCCGTCGTTCGTCGCTGACGATGGATGAAGAAATCCCTTGGCATCACCCGTGTCGGCTGTTATCATCATCGATTTGTGTTTTCGCCGACACAGCTATTCTCCGCAAAGGTTCACAAGTATGCAGACCCTGCGTTGCTTGCCGAACTATAAACCTCTACCATGTGGCCTCTGTCCCACGATCACTACTCTTCCGCCTTAACTGCATATGAGAGGTCATGCGGATGTCCTGCCACCACCTCTTTGCTGCCAATAAGCTGCAGACTGTCCCTTCAGAAAGAGTATCTTCCTCGGTGGTTGTATAGTGGCGCTTAGTCCCCGAACCACATAGTAAGAATCGACTGTGCTGAGTGAACCAACTGTACTAGATGGCGGGATGAGGACAAGTTAGGGCCGCTTGACCCGATCGCCCTGTTTTGGCGCATGCCGAACAAAGGTTGTGTCTGAAGTTCCCACCGAACTATATAATTGCCTGGGGGTAGTCTAGTATGCCTCTGGGATTAAGTAGATTGTACCCTAAAAAAAGTCAAGCCAATAAGATCTCTTGTTCGTTTGTGCCACTAACATGTAAAGGGCCCTGCCACCTCTCTTCGTAGACTATACTGTTTGATCTAAAAACTTAAATTACGTCGCTGTGGAATTGAATATACCGTAACATGAAACCACCAATTTAATTTAGGCGAATAACGGTACCAAAAAATGTAGACACCCTGTATTATAGTTACCAAAATTGACCCCTACAATCAATAATTAAATTAAAGACAATAGTGGGAATGAAATACCGTACAGAACAACCATATAGTACTTTAGATCGTAGTAACGGGACCAAAAGCTACAGGCACCCAGTATTTTAGGACCAAAGTGAACCTACAGGTCCAAGTAGGTTAAATTAAGCCTGTTGGTTATTAAATATAAATACGAACAACGCAGATGTAAATTAGGCGTCTAAGGGACATAAATACACCCACCCGTGTACTTTAGTGTAGAATATACCACAAACCTAAAACAAAAAATTTAAGCTCTTGGTGATGAGAAACAAGTGAGCAAAATAGACACACGACATGTGATGGTCTAACCCCTCATTTGCTGATAAAACTAGTATTTTGTTGTAAGAGATTAGTTCAATATATTGCCGCAGCAGCAGATAGAAGCTTATGACAGGACACACAGTGAGAAATGTGAGAATTTAAGAGTGTGCTACAGTAAAGTGTATAGGTGCTGTGAGTCACAGAAGCCCGCTGGGTCGCTGAATGGCTTCATGACAGCACATGATCAGTAAAGGTTTTATCCTTCTACCTCCCATATTTTCTTGCCCCCAGGTCACTCCCCCATGTTCACGTCGGCCATTTTACAAAAAAAAAGACATCTTTGTTCCCCATGCGAAGGTACCATAAACATCGGCTTTCGAGCAGGAACCCAAGTTTCCGTAAATTCAAAACGATTCCACTTCGTTATGATCGAATCGCCTATCTCTAGATATCTCCCCCTATAATGACTGCACATGTTCATTATGCAGCCTGTTAATGTCTACAGGATCTCACAGAATGGTGATAACACACCTCATATTGATGTTAAATAATGAATATAATCTTTTCATGGGAACAACATATGAAGATTGTGTGACAAATTGATACAATATAAAGTATCCTAGAGTACAGCATGTATAAGACACTGTACATATGGGGAGTACCCTCCAAATATGCTTCAATACAAAGCCACCAATGTCTAAACTGCTTGGCAACAAAAGTGAAAATCGACAAATAGTGCACAGTAAAGCCATTTTAGACCTCCACTGTGTCCATGTGCATGTTTAGTGTTACAAGGATTATCCAGGTATAAATATGGGATCAGGTTGTTGTTAAAAAAAGGTGTTACCTGCTCTCAAACTTCCTCATTGACATGGTCACTGAAGTTATAACATTGCACCTCATGGCAAAGAACTAATTTGAGGATCTGCAAAAAAAGAATTGGTTACTCTACCTAAACACTCGACCGGCACTTTATATAGGGTTACACCAAGCTTAGTAACTGGGTTGGAGCGCCCCCTATTTGCCTTCAAGAACGCCGTCAATACATCGCGGTGGCGGAAAGATTCAACAGAGGTGCTGGAAGCATTAAAAATTTTCCACAGAGATTTTGGTCCATATGTTACAGATTGCAACACACAGGTTGTCCGCAGATTTGGACGGCTGCACATATCCATGATGCGAATCTCCCATTTCCACCACATCCCCAAGATGCTCTATATTGTATTGAGATCTGGTGACTGTGGAGGCCATTTTAGTACAGGTGAAACTCATTGTCATGTGTCAAGAAACCATTCTGAGAATGATTTCCCAGCTTTATGAACATTGCTCATTATCCTGCTGAAAATTAGGCCATCAGTTGTTTGGGTACATTGTGTTGCATAAGTGGATGGACATGGTCAGCAACAATACTCAGTAAGGCTGTAGGCGTTGCAGACTGATGCCAATTGGTTACCAAAGGGGTCCCAAAAGAGTGCAAGAAAATATTCCTTCACACCATGAACACCGACCGGACCACCACCTGTATACCTGTTGAATGACAATAGGCAGGAAGGCTCCATGCTTTCATGTTGTTGACTCAAGTATAGCGGACCCTATGCCATCCGAAGTCCGCAGCAGAAACGAGACTCAGCAACCAGGGCAACGTTTATCGGCAATATTCAACTGTCCCAATTTCGATGAGCTTGGGCAAATTGGAGCCTCATTTTCCTGTTCTTTAATCTGAAATGATGTCACCCGGTGTTGTCTTCTGCTGCGTAGGCCCATCTGCCGTCAAAGTTTCGCCGTACAGTGTGTTCAGGATATGCGACTTCTGCCTACACTTTGGTTTGTAAAACGGGTGTGCTATTTGAGTATCACTGTTGCCTTCTATCAGGCTCGAAGCATTGTGCCGCATTGCTACCTTTGAGCACTGCTGCAATCAACAAGGCAATTTCCGCTCACAGGACTGCCTGCTCACGCTGGATTTATTTTCTTATGTATCGATAGCCTTCTCTGCTAAACCACTATGAAATGGTTAGTGTTGAAAATCCCATGAGATCAGCATTTTCTGTAATACACAGACCAGCCCTGTGCTGGCACCAACAACCATGCCACTGTATCCAAAGAGGCACTCAAAAACAACCTTACTTACCCCATACTGATGCTACGGATTGAGAACTGCGCAGAAGATTGTCTAGAACCATTTTCTACGCTGCCTAAATGCACTGAAGTTGCCGCCATGTTATTAGCTGATTAGAAAATAAGTGTGTAAATAGCAGTTGGACAGAGAGTACCTAATAAAGTCTGGCCGGGTGAGTGTAGATGGCCTAGGGCAATAATAAGAAATGCAAACACCCTGAAACTGAAACTGTCAGCATGATGGACAAGCACCGATACAGCCTTTTACAACAGTACTGTATTAGATCCGCTACACATACAGTCCACAGCTCATATGACAACCAAAGAAGTTGAGAGCACATGCACAGCAACATATAACTAGATATTTTCTATTCAAAATAGACAATATGAAGTGCTGCCATCAATGGCTACATAGTTCACATACTTGATGGTGGAGTCACGCAATAACAGAGATCAGACCCGGATAACGCTCCACATTAGCAATTGTACTGCATAGCATTTGTCTCCAGAAGGTAAGCCTCATTCTGAATGATGTTCACGAAAGGTAATCCCGCAAACATTAAAATACTATCTGAAGACAAGCATGTACTAAGGAAATTGATAGTCCTTGTGGGACCTGATGAGACCAATTTAAACTTATTTGGTTTTAGGAAGGAGTCAAACAGCGTGTGTGGTGACAAGGATGTGAGGGAGTACAAAGACAAGTTTGGTCTTGCCCCTACAGTCAAGCATGGTGGAGGAAAGTGTCCATTTTTTTGGGGCACATGAGTCTTGCTGCCTGGGGAGCAACAGTATCATGGTTAGTGAACCAAGAATGCCAGACGTGTACTAGATTACATACAGAGAGCAGAGGCATGACCCCCCCCTATGGTATCATAAACTGGGCATTATAGAAAAAGTATTCAAAATGAATAATAGACCCAAACAAACGATCACTACCTTGTTAAAAAGGGAAAAGATGGTTAACAGGAGCTGTACAGTGCACCCAAGCATGACTCCAGACCTGAAACCTATGGGCAACTAGATGGGATCCCTCAAAATGGCATATGCAGAATGCAACGGTCTCTTAACATCCACGCCGCTCCATTGATTTCATCATGGAGGAAATGAAGATGTATCCAGAGTGCATATACTATTGAAGTTCTAGGAACTCCCATATCGCAGGATAGTTAAGGAAAATAATGGATGACATATAATTATAACACTTTATGGTACAATTAGTCCCTTAGTGCACTTAGGTGGTTTACATCACTTTTGATATCCCTCAGTTTAGACACTTGATTCGAAGTGATTCAGTTAAATTGAGGGCAAACAAAATTTACGACTGTTATACATGCTGGTCTACAGACTACTTTTATATACAATGTATATCGAAAGTGTCCACACGACAAAGTGTAAGTCAAAGGGCACAACACAATACGACTAAAACCCTAAATAACATTTAAATCTAAACTATCGATGACAATAACAAACTCTTGAGACGACTCTTAGAACACATAGTACTTGATAACAGTAACGAATTAACAATCTGCCGCGCACGACGTGGGCCATTCAAAACGGAGGTCGTCAAAAACGTGGCAGTCCTAGTCCTACTCTTTACCCCTCTCAAAGTTACGATCCAATCAGGCCTCGTCACAGTATGGGTCATACCAGACCTCCCATAATCATAGAGAAAAAATAAAAAAACACCCGAATACCGGGTCAGTATCATAAGCGCCCTTCGTGAATGAGCAGCTCAGTGTAGGAGTAGGTCGAGGGACGAGAAAGCGACAGGCAAAATTTAAGCGTAACTCCACCTGTCCTTTCCATCTCTGTTAAAATCTAATACCAGACTCTTTAACATAGACACCCCTAAATAAACATCACCAGCGGTATCTTCAAAAACATCCTCTCTGAAAAAAACCGTAAGCCCGATTTGAGGACCGACAGTATTGAAAAGTCTTGTTCATCTAAAAAAACAAGTTTCGAATCAAGAAATTGATAATACCAGAGAGTACTAACAGAAGAATTTACATGTATGAAAGATATCATTAAAAGCTCTTTATGGATTTCGACTTAGTGTAAAGCCCTTGATTGGCAGAAATGGTAGTCCGGCTAGGCTGCGTGTCTGTTTGGTACATGTAATAAAATACATTTGTGCCGGCATCCCTGCCAGTGGCACCCAGGTATTGCATACGTATTTTCATGATGTTTCTATTGGGATGTTGCAGAAACAAACGGTTGAAAACTTGGTGAGACATTGATTTGTTAACACACTATATGGAAAGGACAGGGGTTGCTTAGCCATTTTTGGGTTTTCTGTCCCCAGCACCACATCTCACAGACTGACATAAGAAGGTGCAGCTTTGCAGTTGGTGTTTTTTTATTTTTTCTCTCTGTAAATAAATGGAGGTTCGGTGAACCCAGAGGATATGAGCCTGATTGGCCGTCAGATTTAGAGTAAAGATAGGGATAGGACGTTGCCCGGTATTTGAGACCAACGTTATTGAAATTCGATGGGCAGCTTACACATGGTTCTGGATCTAGAAGAATGATTGATCCGAGAGAGTTCTCAAAGTTTTTATCATGTATGATAGAAAGACAAAAATGCTTCTATAGGATTTCGACAAATTGTATTTCCCATTATGCAGAAATGATGCCGCTTGCGGCGTTCTTTGTGTGTGTTACATGTAAAAGATTACATGAGTGCCGCAGCCCTTGCCAGTGTGCACCCAGGTTTGCATACTATTATTCAGGAGTATGTTTTTGTGTTTGCAGAAACATACGTTTATACTTGTGTGTACATTAGAATTTTAAACGGCTATAAGTGAAAGGAATGGGTGTCTTCCATTTTGGTTTTCTGTCCCCGCCCACATCTCACTTAGGCTGTCATAAGAAGGGCAAGCTTTTGCAGGTTTGGGTGTTTTTTTATTTTTATCTCACTGAATAATGGATGTCGGTGGACACCAGTGAGAGGCCTGATTGGCTCGATTGAGAGGTAACGTATAGGATAGTGGGAAAAAAACTGCCCTATTTGAAACGCACTTTGAAAGTCTGTTGGCGCTTAAACATGTTCTGATACAGATATGGTATGAACTGGGGAGTGGGATATTGCTCAAATTTTTTTTCAATGGTAATGATAGATACATATAAAGCTTCATTATGGATTACCGACGATAGTGTATTAGTCCCTTTATTGCAGAAATTTGCCGCAGGGCGGCGGTCCTGTTAGTCAGTACATTGAAAAAATACCTGTGTGCCTGCAGCCCTTGCCAGTGTGCACCCAGGATGCAATACCTGATTATTTCGAGAGATGTTTTTTGTTTTCAGAAACCACTTACTTAGATACTTGTGTACATTAATTATTAACATATTGGAGAAGGAAGGGGTGGCTTCCATTTTTGGGTTTCTGTCCCCGGCACCCACACTCACAGGCTTGTCATAAAGAAGGGTCAGCTTTGCAGCGGGTGTAGTGGTGTTTTTTGTTTATGTTTTTTCCTCGTCCTGAATAATGGAGGTCGGATTACCCAGTGAGATGGCCCTGATATGGCTCGATTGAGAGTTAGTAAGAATAGGAAAAGGGACGTGCCGCCCGATAAGTGAGACCACGATTGAAAATGTCGTGGGGCAGCATTAAACATGTTCTGTAACAAGTATAAGTGATACCGAGAGTTCTCAAAGTTTTTTCATGAATGATAGATTATCATACATGCTTCTATAGGGGAATATCGACGTAAGATGTATTGCCCGCTGATCTTGCAGAAAATGTGCCGCTGTGGCTTCCGGTCCCTTGTGTGTACATGTATGAATTACCGTGGTGCCGCAGCCCTGCCATTTTCCCCCCAGGTTTGCATACAGGTATCTTTTCAGGAGATGTTTTTGTGTGTGCAGAAGAACATAGGCGCTTATAGACTTTGGTTTTAATTTATTTTGAACTCTATATGGAAAGTGACGGGGTGTCTTCCATTGTTGGGTTCTGTCCCCGTTCCCGACCCTTATCTCACAGCTTTCATATAGAAGGGCAGCTTTAGCATGGTAGGGAGTTGTGTTATTAATTTTTGTTCCTCGCTCTGAAATAATGGGAGGTACGGTGGACCCAGTGAGAGGGCCTGGCAATGGCTCGCATTATTAGGTAAAGAAATTAAAAGGTTAGCTGCCGAATTGAGAAACCACGTTGAAAGTCGAATGGTCACTTAAACCATGTGTTCTGCTCAAGATAATGTGTGAACCCGATATTCTCAAATATTCCAAGTGTAAGCGCCAAGAAATATATAGATAAAATAATTACAACAATGTGAGGGGTCAGTTACTCACTATCGGATGAGATACTTTAAATATTCTTAATTAAAGGGATATTTCTCCCTCGCAGTTTTAAACTGAGGAATTAGCATTAATTGGAACTTACTCTTGTCTCCCTCAGATCTGGTGTGGGTGGTTTCTTCTACAGCATAAAGACTAGTGATAATTAAATATACTAACAAGTTATTGTTACACTCACTATCTGCAGGATGATTGTTAACTCATAACAAGATTACAAAACAAAACATTGCTTTTCATTCCTCAATGCAACATAACTACTCTTTTTTTTAGTCAAGCTCATTAATGTTAGGATAATAATTATTTATGACTTTGGATCTCAGTCCACTCAGTGGCGTGGACTCATCACCCTGCTCTCAGGAAATCAGATAGACAGGACGTCCCTAGTGAGCTGTTATACAGGTAACGTAAAGAAACTTGTGAAGCACATCAGAGCACATAAAAAATACTCATAACTCTTATAACTAAATGTAAAATCTATTTACCAAAGATACATTAAGAAAAAGTCCTCATTTAGACTGTCCCATTAAAGATGTTAGCATAACTAAAAATAACAGATAATTCAGCGCATGATATCATTGGCCATGAGTGTTATATCTACTTTCACAATGCTGTTCAATGGCCTATGTTTACAGATAGATAGCAGGATAACACAAAAAATCCATGATATCACAGTCCGAAGCTGGACCCCTGCTACATCGCAATGTTGAAAGCTAATCTTTTGTTTTACACCCTTTATAAGTGACTATGGTAGGCTTCACTATACTTTTTCTCCTGACTACATTTTGATGTTAAATCCGTGGAGCTCTAAAAAACACATGGACAGGCGACAAATGTGTATGGCAGTTACTTAGTTATCTACATCTTTAACCGCCACCTTCATAGAAGAAATATGTTGCAAGTAAAGTAACATTCCGAAATGTTTCATTGTGTTAAAACTTTCTCGCTGAGCTGCAGATACTGCACAGCAATAAAAATTTTACCAAAAGTCTGCTTTTCAAATAATACAATCATTATACAAATGAAATGGAGTGGATAGATAGTGTTTTTCCAGTTAGAGATTCCCGCCACAACACACAAAAAATGCAACAAACATGAAAGCAATTTAAATGTGCATGGCTGTTTTTTACCAAAAACCACCCACAAAAAATCCGAACCCGGCGGCCCCACCCCCCATATGAACCCCAAACTCGAGAGGCAACCCCACTACCAAATCCACCCCCCGGATCCAACGTAAAAAAAACGCCTATTGTTTACTTACAAGCAGTTAGTAGCAAACAAAATGTGCAAACAAAGAACATGATGAAAACCCAGTTTTTAGTGGAGTAAAGGTTGCAGTCCCTTATCTGTATACATCTGTCTGCTTAGGCATCATATATATATCATACATCACTAATAACTATGCATCCAAATTCATAAAAACAGCACAATGATAGGAGAAGGTATTATAAAACTACTGCAAAAGAAATATTAAGAATATCCATGGCAACTATTTTCCCAAAAAATAGAGCTTGAATCTGTTTTCTAAAGGCAACTACAGATCAGTTATACTAGTTCTGATAAGTCCCATTATTAACAACAGTGATATGGAGCTGTCAATCTACTGTGAACCCGTATTTCATTTTCATAATGTATATTGATAAGTCCAATTTACAGATCAAGTAGATGGTTTTACTATGTTAACAGATCAAATTACAATAGCAGTAAAAATAATATGTGCTATACATTGTGTCCTAACCATTTACACAACCTAATCTGTAAATCTCTTTTTTTCAGCAGCATTTAAGGAAATGTGTTTTGCATGGTATGGTGGATTTATAGTAAGTTAAGCAAATAAGAGCATTAGTGAAGCTTAGGAAAGGGAGGATTTTGAACATTTGAGCTTTATCACTGGAACAGATAGCTATCACAAATTTATATTATTACAAGAAGATTCTTAAATGTAGAAAAAGTAACATAAAAGACACATTTCTCTGTGCTGGAGGTGAGTTTTCAACATTAGACACAACATTTTAACAAGCTGAACGACTATATTGAACAATAGTTAAAAATCTAAAATCTAGGCTTCTGTTTATTGCAGTGTCACGGGTATAGAGTGGATCCACTGGACCGCCACAAGTGGTGGTATAAGTCACGTCTGGGAACAGAGTCTAAGGAGCCTCCCGATCTTCCCCAGAGCCCGCTGCAAGGCCAGATGGTCTTGTGGGCCGGGAGACTCCCGTATCGCTACCCCTGACCTGACTTGCTTGCACTGGTGACCGGGATGTAACATGGTACATAATCGCAAGAAAGGGACGGGGTCAGGGACAGACATTATAGTTCGGCGCAGACGGCAGGTAAACGAGGTTAGAGTCCAAGCAAGGGGTCAGGCAGCAGGAGAACAATAACTTATATGACAAATTTCCACTAAAGCACACCAAGAATCTGGCAGGGTGCTAAGAGAGGAGGCTCAGCGTCCAGTGATTAACCAATCACCGATGTGCTGGCCCTTATCACAGAGTCGGTGCACGCGTTTCCTAAGGGACACAGAGCACAGAGCAGAGAACTTCTGCGGAACTAGAGCATAGGCAGGTGAGTACCAAGAGTGGGCAGGGGGAACAGAAGAGGGAGGCCGCAACACAACTCATGACATGTAGGAGTCACTATAAGTCTTTTTGAGGCTTATTGAGAGGAAATGTGCATTTTAAATGGATGTTTCCACTATACACTTGCACCTGAGTGATTCATTTTGGACACACCTGAACCAAATTTTTTTTCGAAATTCATGAAAAAATTGTCTGTCCTTAACCCATACTTGCCAACTCTCATGGATTGGGCGGGAGGATCCCGCAAATAGAAGGGTTGGTATAACCTCCCACAGCTGAACAGCTGCAGGAAGTCCTGTATATGAAAGTACAATCAGGATAGGGACATAATAACCCAGTCCTTGGAAGCCACTGACATATTGGCCGCTTGGACTTCTGGATGCTCTCAATAGCTTTTACAGTAGGAAGCGTATCTGGGGTAGCAACATACCTAGCCACGAAGCTCTGCCCATTTCCCCCAGCAGAGTAACGTAACGTGTAAAGATACAGATTGTCAGGACATCCACAAAAGGACAGGTAAGTAAATTTCTGAGGGCTGTGTGTGTGTGGGAGGGGTGTGTATTTGAGTGAGGAGACAGGCCCTCTCCTCCCTGTATTCTTCCCCTTGCAGTCTGTCTCTAGTGATCACAGAGGGCAGGAGACAGGTCACAGGGGGTAGAAGTTGCCCTCTGCTCCCTGTCTCCTGCCCCATGTGGTCTGTCTCCAGTGGCCAAAGGGGGCAGGAGTACCTCCTTGTCTCCTGCCCCCTGCATTCTGTTTCTGGTGGTCGCAGAGGGCAGAAGACAGGCCACAGAGGGCAGAAGAACACTATCCTATGTATGCTCTAAAGTTATAACAAATATCAAAATTTTATTACAGGACCTTTTTGTCCCTTCTTGATCTATATTTAGCTATTATTTTGTATATGAATAAGGTTAATGAGGAGTGCTCTAGAACTGTGCTAAGGGTGGATTCAAACTTTGCAGTTAAAAAAACACAACAGGAATGCAAGCAATTAAAAAAAGCTTGACCCAAATTTCACTTGTGTTCTAAATTAGAGTTAATTATAAAAAATACTTGCATGAAAAATGCATGCATTTTTGCTGCATGCATTCTCTTCATGTGTTTTTAATGCAGTTAAGAAATACAGCAGAAAATGCAACAGAAATGCAACATGTCAACCCATCCTCAGACATAAGACAAGGATTGTACTTTTTTTGGTGAATAGTATAACTAGAGACAGTGTAATATGCAAATAAGCAGGTGCTCTGTAGACATATAAGTGATTACACTGCAGTTACAGCCAGTAACCCACAAATGACGTCTTCTCTCATTCACTTTCCTTTTTCCTCTCCATCCGACCCAGGCATCTATGATGACTTCTCCTGACCACAACTCGTCTCTGTCTGACATACAGCACCTGGCCAGACAGCAAAAATGTGTGGCACACTCTAGGTGCCATCCTACCAAAAACAAATCTTGAAAGTGAAATCAGCACTAAAACCCAGAGATAAACCTTTCCTGTGGACTTTGCCTTCTCTGTTTGAAGTCAAAGTAGAAAAATCTGCAGTAAATACTCAACCAAATACATACCAATTGTTGCAGATTTAGACAATGTTCACATGGCTTATTGCTGACGTAATTGCAGTGACGGATTGCGCCCCTCAATTACGCTGGCTGCCGTGCAGCGGGGCAGGACGGGGGGCCAGCAGCTTGCCGGCCCCATAGACATTCATTATTCACGGCGCGTACACGCCGTAAATAATGTGCATGTCACTTTCTCCCCCCGCGGCATATTCGCCGAGCGGGGAGAAGAGACGGAATCCATAGTTTTCTATGAGAGCAGTGGATTACCGTTATGACTGGGACGGATTCCAGCCGTACTGCAGCGCAAATACGGCACGCAGTACGGCTGCAATCTGTCCCAGAATAAGCCGTGTGAACGAGGCCTTTCAGTAAAAATGTTGTGGATCTTATTTTGTGGATCTGCCCAGTGTGGACATATCCTGATAGGGGAATTACCTTTCTCAGACATTTATGGCATATTGATAAGACATGCCTTAAATGTCTGATAGGTGCAGGTTACACTTTTGAGGATTTTCTGCAGTGAATGGGATATTCCCCTCTTAGACACTTATGGCATATTGATAGAATATGTAATAACTGTCTTATAGGTGTGGGTCCCACCTCTGGACTTGAACCAAACTTCTCCAAGCAGAACAGAGTACATGTGTGGAATTCTGCTTTCATTTCAATGGGAGTTCCAAGTTCAGCTGTGAACACTGGCGCAACTCAATTTGGAACTCCTACAGCTAGCAACAGCCAGCTCATTCCCATCTCCTAACCTGGAAGATAATAGATGGGAATAACCCTTTGAGGTAAAATTACAAATGTATCGTCTCCAACTGAACAGCAGGAAAAACCAGATAGCTGACTAAATTTGATTGAATTTTAAGTACAAGAAGGAAGAGTGCAAAGAGACTTCATACACACAGAAGGTCCAGATGGAAGCACTGCAGCCATAATGGGCCTGGAATGGCAGCTGTCTACTGTACCTTGGACAAAGCCTTCATGCCACAGTGATGATTTTGAGTTGCAGAGGGTAAAAAAGCCCATGGGCCAGTTAGGGTACGGCTACACAGCAAGGGATTTGAAAACCGTCTACAAACCGAATGTCAACCATCCCAGTAGACGTAAATAGAAAATCCACCCAGTAGTCTCCACTACACAGTTTTCTACTGAGTGGAGCTTCTGAAAAACACGGAACATGCACAATCTTCTTCCCGTTTTTTGGGCAGAAGGTGTGCTATTCGATGGTTAAGGGGGATGGGCAAATCCGTAAACTGTGGAAAGAACTGTCCCCCAAAACCATTCAAAAGATGATTTTACACTTATCATGTGGCCGTACCCTTAAAGTAAACAAAAAATTCTTCAGCAAATCAAGTAGGCTATGAAAAGAAGATCTGAAGTCCCTGGTGCTAAAGACTGTCAGTGAGGAGTCTGAGAGAAGAAAGAAAATGGTGATCAGAAAGTGAGTCAGGTGGAAGTCAAGTGAGAGAGAAAGAGGAGGGAAGGGAAAGTTAGGAAATCTCCTGTGTATAAGCATAGCCAACTTTTCCCTCAATGCGATAGAACCAGTGAGCCTACAGACTGCC
Organism: Phyllomedusa bahiana; assembly: GCA_025379985.1. NCBI lineage: Eukaryota > Metazoa > Chordata > Amphibia > Anura > Hylidae > Phyllomedusa > Phyllomedusa bahiana. The sequence continues at coordinate 17,228 of JAODAL010003867.1, read as the reverse complement.
GAGCAGTATGGGGTACAAGGACACATGGATACAGAGTGTGGATGGATAGGGATAGCTAGCAAAGAATGTGTCAGAAGAATTAGGGTATGTTCACACTGCGTCTTGACTCCATGTGAACATATGTTTTTAGTTGCGTGTTTGGATCCGTCTGTCGGACCCAAAACGGACCCAAACACGTATCTGACAATGAGCAGAGTGATTGACATTGCTTTTACTTTGAAACATGCATCAGCGTTCATATGATTGATCGCCAATGTCTGTCTCATTGCGTCTTTCGGATCCGTTTTTCGGATCCGTTCCAAGAATTGACATGTCAATTCTTGATACGAAAGACGCAGCAGGAGCCCTATCTAAAACTATAGGGTGTGCTCATGCTATATCCAACAATCATCCAAACACGCAGCTGCGTGTTGGATACGTTTAGGATCCGATCACCATTGTGTTTTTGGATGCGATATTCGGATCCAAAATCAGATCCAAAATTTCCGTGTGAACAAGCCTTTAGAGAAACCAGCTCCTAATAGACAGACCGATGGTTAAGAAAAAGTGGTTAGTGTTTTCTCATACCAATTCCGGTTCAGAATTAATAAAACCAGCTTTGCTTCACCGTAGGGTTAATGCCTTCTCGATACTCACTTGCTATTACATGTTCACCAGACTGCTTTGAAACAAAACAGCATGTTCTAGTGCTCTCAGAGCCTTGGAGAGGAAGAGACAGTAGAGTTTGTACTTTTGCAAGGAGAAACGGATGTTGAGGTTATCAATGTTAGAGGTCTCAGATGGGCTCCAGTTTTAAGTGGAACATGTTTAGTCACAACAGGGCACTGATCTAAACCTCTATTTATGCTGCAGAGTCTGCAAACTGCGGGGGCAATTAGCAGCTGCCAAGTCAACAATTTAACCTTGTAAGTAGATTGATAAAACCATTCTACCAAACCATGGGTCTACACATGGCTGCCCCAAAGCCATTTTCTTTTTATATTTCACATACACTAAACAGTTTGGTCTATATCAGAGGTGTGCAAGATGCAGCCCCCATCACTGTTCTGTGCGGCCTCCAGCCATCAGAGCACAAACATGCTTTGTCTCTGTCGTCATGCCTCAGAGAGTAATATTCATCTTTGGACAGCTGCAGATGCACAAGAAAAAACATAAAAAATATCTTAATAGTTTGAGACTCGAAAGAGGAGGAGATTAGTTAGAGAGGTGGTTATACAGTATATGTGTGTTGTTCTCTCTAGTTATAGTGTGAAACAGAAACTACTCCCAAAAAACACCATAAAAATAGGCTCCTCATCTCTTCTTTATAGAGCACCAAATAGGGGACTTACCCTCCCCCCAGTCTGATCTCTGTCAGTCACTAATGTGAAACTTCTTAACCACTTTGGGTATTTATAATTGAAGTGTCATAAAGGTCTCAGATAGGAAAAACCACTCTAAGATTTACTGTTACCCCAGGGAGAGTTACAATTTGGCAATTTGGCCCTTAGACCAGAAAATGTTGTGCACCCCCGATCAATACTGAGAAGGCTCATTATCAATAAAGCATATTTTTTTATTGTTTCTATCTAACAAGGCCACTAAGTTTATAATCTATAGCCACTTCTCCATTCAGTGTTGAATCTCTCCCACAAACAACCCCATCAGAGTAAACCCCAGCAAGGCTCTCTCTACGACCAAGTATGAGGTGCAACTAATACAGTTTTGACCCTCTATCAGCAGCTGGGAGAGCTGCTAATATTTTTAATATTCTACCTATCTTATAGAAAATTAACATGCATCTTGATCACCTGACACTTTTGGTAAAAGATTTGTGTCTCCTTAACATTAAAATAGCACTAAGCAATTTTCAGCAACACAGAGCAAAAAACACCAAGAAAGCAAAGTGGAGATATATACAGTACCATATGCAGTAAATGCATGCGCTGAGATGAAGAACAGAGAGACGCATATTAGGGTGAATCCACAGATGGCAGATTTGTTACAGAAATTTATGAGACTGAAAATCAGTTCAGTTCATTTGAATATGATTGTTTCAGTGGCAAGCAAATTATTATTCACAGAAATTTCAGCAATAAATCTGCTAGATGTGAATATACCATTAGGAAGAGAGTGTTGAAAGATTACCAGGAGAATGCAATAAAATAACAACTGTGACAGGTACTCCAGTATAATTCCTCTATGATTGGAGTTGGAGTGCGGTCTGCTGGGCATATAGAAATAAAGCCATAAAGTCACATGAGGTTTGTTTGTTGTTTGTTTTGTTATCTGTAATAGCCTAGATAACTTGTTCGTGATGGTTTAAAACACAGTTTGTTTTTCAAAATGTCACTGCAGTTTTTGATGCAGTTTTTTAACCGAAGCTAGCAGTGGACTCCGCAGGAACGAAAAGTATAAGCCATTCCTTTATATTTCTCATTTCATTTGAGTCCACTAGTTCTGTCTCCAAAAACTGCATTGCAGCTTAAAAATCCTCACAAAGAAGCTGTGTAATAGCACTGTTAGACTGGAATCACACATGATGTTTTGTGTCTACTTTTGATGCAAGTTTTTTGTGCCAAACACAGGAGTGAATTAAGATAGTATAGCATAAATTGTTCTGTTATACTTGTGTTTTGTGTTGTTTTTTTTATTTTTTTTATTGGTTGCAGATTGGCTAAAAACACTGCAACTGCAACATGTTGTTTTACAGAGCCACAGGCAATTTTAGACTCAGACTTCCTGGTTAGGCTCTGGGTGGTTCTATATCAATTATTGACACATCAGTGATTGACACATCAGCTCTTCTGTTCCCAGCTATTCTTGTTACAGTGATATGACTGCTGGAGGTTTGTAAACTGCAGTGCACAAAGCTACAGATCTTTTAGGTCATGTCCCCACAGCAGAGGACAAATGCCGGTTGGTTTATCTGACCTGTATTTGTCCTGTTTGTGTGCCGTCCCCACGGCCGCGGGGGGCGGCTTTTCTCCGCGATGAGCTGAGAAAATCCCTCCCCCTTCACATTGACATGCACATATTCCGTCCGAAAACCGGACGGAAGAATGTGCATGTTCAATCTTTTTCGGGCGGCCGGCGGTTTGAAAAACCGCCGGGCGGAAAACCCGTGCAGTGGGGTTTGCTGCACGGATTTTCCATAGAAGCCCATTGTGCTTGTTTGTGGCTCATTTGCAAAGCCGCAACTGTCTGAAAAACTGGCCGCAAACCCGTGCCATGGGGACATGCCCTTAAGGACTAAAACTTGTCAGTAATTAATGTAAACAAGCCCTCATCTTTCAGATAAGAAACACAGTGGGAAGTGATGTTTAAGTCTTTAGACAGTGGGGCAATCATGGCATCTAAATGAATGAGGGAATTGTGCGGTTCAAAATGGTTGCCATAGCAGATGGAAGCAAAATGAAAACTTACACAGCTGTCTTGTTGCTACTACTATTACTTCTTGCCTTTGTCAGGAAGTAATAGGAGTGCCACCTTGGCAAACCCTTCTGCATAAAGGTATATAATATATAATGAAAACAGTTGTACAAGTGATCGCACTCTCTCGTGGTCAAGAACACTAGTGGGACTACAAGCTTGAATATAAAAATAAAAAAAAGTTTTAAAAATAAAAGATATTAAAAGTTCCAAACGACCCCGTTTGCAATTTTACAAATACAATAAAAATAAAAGTTACACTTAATTGGTATGTACGTACCCAAAAAAGTCTGATCTAATAAAATATAACATAATTTATCTCATTTGCTGGACACTGTAAAAGGAAAAGAATTTCAAATACAAAAATAAATATGTACAGTATATTAAGGGTCAATATAGATTTATGTAATCTATTTATAGCCAGGACTGGATTTAGAACAAGGGGGCATCCTCTATAGGAAAGAAAGTTTAGATGTAAACATAGAAGATGGTTCTTTACTGTTAGAGCCGTGAGACTGTAGAACTCTCTGCCAGAGGACTTGTCATGGTGAATTCACTAACAAAGTTCAAAAAGGGCCTATGTGCATTACTAGAGTGTAATAGTATAGCAAATTATAGTGACTAGGATTCTGGAGAAAAGTGTTGATCCAGGATGGAATTTTTCCCCTAAAATGAGGACAATTGGTTTCTACCTCATGGGGGTTTTGCCTTCCTCTGGATCAACACCGTAGGACAATAGGCTGAACTGGATGTCTGCCTTTTCTTCAGCTTTACAAACTATGTATGTAAAATAGTTTATTTAAAAAAATAAATAATTAGGAATTTAAATATGATCAAAAAGTCACATGTATCCCAAAATGGTACCAATAAAAAATACACTTCTGCCTTCAAAGAATGACCCCTCACACATAGGTGGTTAAAAAAAGTTGTTGTTTGCAGAAAATGGCGCTACAGAGCAAAGTTAAATATGGACTTTTTTTTAAAGTAATAAAACATAATGAAAACTGTATATATTTTTTATCCCCAGAATCATACCAACTTTCAAAATACAGATAACATGTTATTTATACCAAAAAGTGAACTCCTTAAAAACAAATCCTCAAAAGTGGTGCAATTAAGTTTTTTTCACATTCCAATTTTTTTTGGTTTACAAGTTAATGTTTTGGTTTACCAGTTTATGGTACGGTCAATAGTGTCATTAAAAATTACATTTTGCCTTGCAAAAAACAAGCACTCAAATGACTATGTAGACAGAAAAATAAAAAAGTTATGACACTTGGAAGACAGGGAGGAAAAAACAAATGTGATGAAAAAAAAAGAGTACCTCATTAAGGTGTTAAAAGGGTAGGTGATTGAACTAAAAAAAAAAACATAGAAGAGGATTCTTTACTTAAAGGGCAGTGAGACTGTCAAACTCTCTGCCAGAGGAACTTGTCATAGTGAATTCACTAGCAGAGTTCAAAAAGAGCCTAAATGCATTACTAGAGTGTAATACTGTGGCAAGCTATAGGGCGACATGTATGAACGAGGCTGCGCCAGATATCTGGAATCTTTTCAGCCTGATATCAGACTCAGCCCCATTCACACATTTTTAAATCTCCCGCATGCCACTCCAGGGCGCATTACATAGCGGCTGCGGCGCTTTGTAATGCACCCGATCTCGGAGTGCATGCAGAAGGCGGGGCGCACTTGAACTGTAGTGAAGCTACATATTAGCTTTGCTACAGAATTTCTGGCCGCACTACAGTTGGAACAGGTATACCACTTTCAAAGTGATATGCCTAATCCGAAATATCACCAGAGCACTAGAATGCGCCTGATGTATGAACCCGCTCTACAGTGGGTCATAAATCAGGCACATTCTAGCCTATTATTAGGCGCATGAAATTTGTCGTGTTATCGGCAAATTTCATGCATGTCACCCATAGTGGAGAAATGGCGTTGATCCAGGATGGAATTTTTCCCCTAAAATGAGGACAATTGGCTTTTACCTCATAGGAGTTTTTGCCTTCCTATGGATCGACACCGTAGGACAACAGGCTGAATTAAATGGATGTCTTTTTTTTAACTAAAAAAAAAAAATTCTGAAATAACTCGACTTGGCTTGAAAGCTACTTCCTTTTCCTATGTAAACTACAAGCTCCAAGATAATTTGCCTTATCCTTCTCCCTCCTTCCCAACTTCAGTCACAGTGAAATTCTTTTGTGGAGAGCTTTAGAAAACAGGACCAAAGGATTGTGGCTTTAAAAGCAAGGCTGAAAAGAAGCCAAACTCCTTTAGTTACTTGATCTCCTACACTTAACAAAGCTGTTTCTTGTGTGTCAGGTCACACAGAACTTGTAAGCTGCCTGTCATCAAACAGCTCAAATTTAACTACAGGAAGCACACAAACAATTTCATGAAAGTCCATTACAAAAGTGTTTAACTTTGGCAGAGATATTATCATTATTTTTTGCTTCCACAGGACAACCCTTTAAAATGCAAGTCTTATTTGTCATTGCCAAAGGTAAACAAATTGCCAGGTAAGTGAGAGTGATAATGTTTATAACAAATTTTTTAGGCTGACAATGTTGAAGTCTAGAAGTTTATGTCATGTAATTTCACTTCATGTTCGTCAGATAACTGGCCAATCTGAGAGTTCTGTAGTATGATTTGCAATTTGAAAGAATCATAAGAACTTTTGCTGGCCCACCCCAATATAAAGTGTAATTGTATGTATTATTTTACCCTATTCCTGTACCATTTCTCAATCCATCCATGAATTTAATAAGACACCTAGGTGCCAAACTTGAATGAAAAGCGCCCACTAAGAAATCCAGTTTCAAAGTGCCATAAACAAATTATAAATAGTAGACTTGATGGGCAATTTGTAATATGGTAGCTATAGAACTTGTAATAAAAGTGACTGTATATGAAATGTAATTTTTGTATTATTTATATACACTAAAGATTATGTGACTGTACTAAGAGTATTAAAAAAGAAGTACTAATAAATGAATGATATATAAACAAACATTTTATTTTATGGGTGCATCGGGAATATTAGCTCAAAAATCATCCAGGTCTGGATAGATAAAGTTGTCCTTATACAGAAGATAAGCTAGAATTTGTCCTCCACAAATCATTCCGGTCAATCCAATGCCTGAATTAAGACAAGAAAAAAAATGTTATTAGAATCATTAGTCAATCAACTAAAGAACATGTTTGTGTCTAGTTGTGTTAGTGTATGCACAGTAATCTGGAGCAGAAATGTACAATTTATTCTACTGCATTAAAGACTGCCAATAATTAGCACTGGATGGTGCTAGATTTCATGTATTGCAAGTTTGTTTTATATTCTTTAAAACACATCAGTGTCTTAATCAGTTGGTCATATAAAGTGTTGGAGAGAAATCTGGAGCTACAAATCTCTGTTTTGACTTTGTCTTCGACTATGCTTTTGTGTCCAGTGCAAAAACTTACATGTTCGCTAAATAGAGCAAACATAGTTCAATGAGAACTATGTCAGTGGCCCTGTCTCAATCCCACTACGATATTATTGGGGATAAGTTTTATGGTTTTCCGTTGATCCCACAAACAAACCCAAAAAATGAATGCAAAATGGGGTCCCCTGAAAACATGGAATGTTTTTTTAAGAAAAAATAAAATAAACGCTCCCTCATGTATTACCTTTGATATAAAGGTGCTATGCAATGATATTCTATTGTATGCTGCTCTCCTTCATTTATTGTGCTACTAGGAGGCACAACTCTCTAACATGCAAAATGCTGGGTCATTGATGCTTAAAACAGGGTCTGGAGTCTTCTGTTCTGTCATCCTGCCTTTTTTTTCAGACAGGTAGGCATAGAATCAATAGACTTAAAACTAAACTGTTAAGTGATGAATCTCCTAATTTAATCTAAAAAATTGTGTTTATTTTTAATATCAAAAACATTGCATTTTGTCAAACATAAAAGACACTTTGTCATGATTCTTTTATGTTTAACATGAAATGCGTTGTTTCTGAAATAAAAAAAAATATTGGATTAAATTTGGAGATTAAACGCCTGTAAACCTTGATCTGAACAGTTAATTTTCAAGTCTACCAGGCTCTATAGATAACCTCCCCAGTTCTACTGATTATTAAGTATGTTTTAACAATGCCTCAAGTATAAAGTTTGTTTTTTCCCTAGTGTTTCTTTTTGTGTCCCCCAAAACGAATTGATCATAATGTGATAAGCTTAAGACAGTAACAAAAAAAATTACAATAATAAAATAAAAATAAAAATCACACATTTTAATACATTAAGCAATTTAGGGAATAAAGGCATATATCACTTCTTTTTTTTAATACCAACATCCTATTTCACTTTACTTTCTCAAAGTTCCAGTATCATGAGAACATTTAAATACTCAGATTTAAACCCGTTAATTGTTCCCCTTTCAATTTTTTAGATCAAAAAGAGGTTAAACACAAAGGAACAGGGAAATATTTCATAAGGCAATATGGGCACAAACATTTCCCTCTCCCTTATGTTGTAATCCAATCCTTTTGATGTAAAAAGGCCTACATCTTATTCAGAAGATCTGTTGTCCTGTAAGTCCAGTCTTAAAGTGTTGCTCAAAGTCTAGTGAACAAAACAACAGCTAATTTCACAGACTTAACCATTTTTTTTTTTAATATGAAACAATTTTTGGTTTAACAAACATTTACTATCAATCTCTAATAACTACATATATCCAGACTACCTTTTTTTTAATAAAAATCAAGACAGTTAAGAAACCTGTACCTGTAGGGCTGCTCCCGGTTCAAACCCTTGACCATATCTGACTATGTTCCTGCTTCTACCCCTGAAGACTGAGTGAGCGGTATCTGTATCACTCTTCTGGTGATGACCATCAGTTCTATTCCTGATTAGGTCTTGCTCTGGAAGTACTAACACTTCCAATCCTTGATTATTTACGGAATCTCAGATTGGGAATCCTTCTACAGCAAAGTGTGTTCCTATTTTTGGTGGGTGATGGTAAAGATCAGAGGATTCCTTATATTCTGCACCCCAAATTAGCATGCGCCAAGTGGAATGCGGTTTTTAGAGTTCACTATCCACTATATGACCATAACAAATCATCCAGCTACTGAACCCACAGGCACTGCCACTAATGTCCTCTGATCTATAGACATCTATATAATGGCTGATCAAGTGGCCCAGTAAGATACATGCTAGTGGGGAGTTAGTATACCAGTGTGAGAGTATTCTAATCTAAATGTTATACAATTACTTAATTTTATCTCTTTGCAAGCATTTGTGGTATGGCAGTAATGCAGCATGAGTTCTTACCCTGACTCCTATATCTTGGACTCTAAGCTTTAGTTGCCTGCCACATCCCTACTATGTTATAAGGGAATCTTAAAGAGGTTGGCTCACCATTCTGTTTCACAGAGCCACAGACAGTTTTTGACTTACATTTTCTTGTTAGGCTGTGAGTGTGTCTATAGCAGTGACTGGCATCATCAACTCTACTATTTCTGTTACATTTACGTGACTGCAGGAAATTTATAATCTGTAGAGCACAAGGCTACAGAATTGTACGGCTTAAAACTTGTCATTAAATTAGGCAAACAAACTTCTATGCTAGAGATAAGACTCAGCAGGAAATTACTCATAGTGGTTGAACTGACTGACTGACAGATGGCAACTTGGAACAATGAGAGATAAGAGAAAGCAGGGAATGGTGGGTGGTAACCAAGAGAAACTTGTGTACACCTTTAAGTTTTCATGTTAGAGACTTATTAATCAACATAGCATACATTCTCAGTTGTGCTCCCACTAGTTTTGGCTATATCAGTGGCTAACATAATATGTTTACTTTTTGAGGAGAACTCTGGTCTGAGTCCGCATAACCATTTTAGGAGTAAGATGATTTGATTCCTAGCTACATTTTAGAAAAACTTTGCACCTGCTATGATTTATGCTGCAGTCTCACCTCCGATGCATATAAAGTGATGAATTTCTATGTTTTGCCAATAAACTACAGATTCTGGCCTCTGAATTTGTCTGCAATATTCCATGAATGTTTGTCAGGCCACATTAAAGCATATAGACAGGTCGTGATCTTCCCATGACCCATGACCAAAGAAGATCTCCAAATTCAGGAGGGATTTTGGAAAAAAATGAATAATATCAGCAGGGCCATTTTTTGAGGGTTGGTTGGGCAGCCACCTAGGCTGTCACTTAACTTACGAGGTGGGGGGGCGCAGTTCGGGCTCATACTGATGCCGACCACCTGTTGACTTTATACGTCTGGGTGGTTTGCACCTAATGTGCAGAGATAGCAGTTACACACTAAGGGCGACATGTATGAATTCTGGCATTGACAGGCCAGTTCTAAATCGCTATAAGGCAGTGTAGAATGTACCAGAAAGTATGAACTCGCTCTTCTGCAGTTCATACATACAAGCATATTCTAGTGCCACTATAACAACTAAGGCTCAGGCAGACCACCTTTAACTTGGTCTGGCTGTTCTAACTGTTCTGTGCCTAGATTTGGCATTAAAGATTCATAAATGTGTCTAGTTCTATGAATGTGGTGCGACACACCCCCCAGAACGGCCCTAATCTTTGGCGCACTCAAAAGTGACTTTGGCACATTACAAAGGCACTTAACGCACCAAAGTTTGGAGTGTACCTGTTCATCCATTCTTTTAGGTTCAAAGTATACCAGAAAACTGGTGCAGACCCGTTCATACATGTCGCCCTAGCTGTGCAGCCAGGGGAGGTAGAGACGGCTGTCGGCGGCAGCCAGGCTCTCCAGGGAGAAGCCAGGGACAGATTATTACGGTCTCTGCCTTCTTGATTATTGTATATACAGTGTTCAACAGAAGCTCTACAGTGACTTCAGAGGGTGTATATCCCCTGTAACCGGGTACTATATATCAACCCCAACTATAGGGTAATCATTAAAAAAAGTTATAGAAAAAATACCCACAAATGGTCTTTTTCTGATCCTATGGAAGGTAAAAAACAAACACACAAAAAAAAAAAAGAAACCTGACAGCCCAAACAGCAACTTTTAGATCCCCCACTGACAACCCTAAAACATTGTATCAGCTATACATGAATGTCTGTGATGGAAATTGTAAAACTTATTTTAGTACCTGCTTAAAATAAATTAAAAGAATGTGAAAAACAGACTTTTTACATTTTTTTTACCATTTTCTCTGATATCAAAAAACAATGTATCACAGTCCAGCTCAATCCACCTGTCGGGCATCATAAGGGAGCACGGAACGCCGAGAGCTTGCTCGGGCCGAGAAAGTCAATGAAAACAGATTCACACACAGCGTCCCAGCAGTATTAATGGACCATGTAACAAGCATAGGATGGCAAACCAGTGTAAATTAGATAAAATGGTATACCTTATATTGTAGTCAGTTTTAAAGCAGTAGAAAAACAACATATGTTGTAGCAGTGCAGACCATTGACCGTACTCAACAGTGTGAAGCCAGGTGCTCTCCCAGGAAGGACCGACGCATTTCGGTGACGTGCACCTTATTCCTGGACCAGGAATTTTATCTAATCTACACTGGTTTGCCATCCTATGCTTGTTACATGGTCCATTAATACTACTGGGACGCTGTGTGTGAATCTGTTTTCATTTTCTCTTTTATGTTAAAAAATGTAATATTAAAAATTACATAAAAATAAAGCCTTACATATCACGTAAAAAGGTGAAAAATTAGTAGAATTAACTGAGTGAAAGAAAGAGTTACGGTATTAAAACCTGCCTGTATTAAAGAAAAGAAAATTGAGCCTGGTCAGGAAGGAGAGTAAAGGGGAAGGAGGGCAGTCAGGAACTGGTTAATGGTAATCTGATGCATTGCAGCAAGACTCGACACTTTTTAATACGCCTAACATGAGGGGGTGTTCAGAGGGCGTTCTGGGGGCATGTTGCACTCCGCTCGTAATGTTAGACATATCTATGATTGCGGGTTGGAAAAACTAGGTGCATTACTCTATGAACAGGCAGATCTATTTTATTGTGGTCTGCCTGAGCCGGAGTAGTCAAATTGGAGCTAGATCTGAAGCTAGAAAATGTCCAATATTTCTCAACTAACAACAGTTCAATAATAAAAAGTAATTTATATAATTATCAAACTATATAAAATTAAATTTAAATTTAATAAAAATTTAATCATATAAAATTAATATAAAAATATATACTCATATAGTATTCGAGATATACGTCCAGACCTAAAATAAGCCGAGCACCTACTTTAGAGCCACACAAAACTGGGACAACTTATTGACTCGATTATAAGCCTAGGGTGGAAAATGCAGCAGTACTGGTAAATTATGCGCTCTCTGACCACAACCTTATTTCCTTCACTATTACTAATTCTCAGCCTTCACTGGACACACCTGCCCATCATACATTCAGAAATATCCGCTCCATTAACACTCAGGAACTCAAAGACACCATGACAGTTCCCCTCGACTGCCCCAATCTACTCCCTCCCTGTTCCTGACCTGGCTGTCAAACAATACACAAAACTCCTCAGCAACCACCCTGGACATATTGGCACCAACTCCACACACCGCAGCCACCAGAGTCGACGCCTCTCCACAGGAATTTCCATCAACCTTAAACATGCCATCATAACCCATTTATTGAAAAAGCCCCACTAAGTCCCCGTCCTGTCTGCTAATTACTGACCAGTCTCTATCTGCCTTCATATCTAAACTCCTAGAATGCTTGGTCTACTCTCGTCTAATGCACTACCTCTCTGCTAACTCCCTTCTCGACCCTCTGCAATCTGGTTTCCGCACTTTACACTCCACAGAAACTGCTCTAGCCATAGTTTCAAATTACCTCCTCATTGCTAAATAACAGGGCAACGTACACATGTGTTGCTTCTACTGGATCTTTGCAGCATTTGACACTGTTGATCACTATCTTCTCCTCAGCATGCTCAGTGCCATTGGTATCCAGGACACAGCTCTCTCTTGGTTTTCATCCTACCTGTCTGACCGCACCTTTAGTGTCTCATTTTCCGGTTCTATCTCTCCTCCCCTTCCTCTTGCTGTTGTGGTTCCGCAGGGATCGTTTCTAGGTCCTCTCCGTTTTTCACTCTACATAGTCTCCATTGGACAAACCTTCAGCAATTTAGGCTTCCAATACAACCACTACCTGTAACACTCCAACTATACACCTCTTCCGAGACATCACGTCCTGCCCTGCTACAAAACAGCATGTGATTGTCTGTCTGCTGTCTCTGACATCATGTCCTCCCGCTATCTTAAACTAAACCTCAATAAATCTAAACTTCTTGTCATCCTGCTGTCTACTAACCAATCTCCCTCTGCTATTTCTGTTTTTGTGTGTGGTACTACCATCATTCCTAGGCAGCAGGCACACTGTCTTGGGGATATATTAGATTCCGATCTGTCCTTCACCCCCTATATTAAATCCCTTGCCCATTCCTGTCACCTGCACCTCAAGAATATCTCCAGTACTTTCTCATTGTGAAAACAACTCAATCTTTTATTATATCTCTTATTCGTTCTCGTCTTGACTACTGTAACTCCTTACTTATCATCTCCCCATCTGCAAAGACGCAGTGGCGTTCACATGAGAGATATCCGCTGCGTGTTCCCCGGCTCCGTCTTTGAGAGAATTGCATGTCAATTCTTTCAAAGACGGACCCGAGCTGCTCATTCATGTGAATGCCGCTGCGTCTTCCTCATTGCCCGCAGTGATAATCTCACTGCTAATTGTATAGATCCGTCTCTGGGTCCGTCCTGATCTAAATTGCAAAGTGCTGCGGAATATGTTGGCGCTATATAAATAAAGATTATTATTATTAATTTAAAAAATAAAAATGGATACCAAAAAAAATTACATAGGCAGGTATAGGCAGTTTAATATTCCCCATAGTCAGGTATGGACAGTTTAGTGTCCCCCATAGGCAGGTATAGGCAGTTTAGTGCCCACCATAGGCAGGTATAGGCAGTTTAATGTCCCCCTTAGGCAGATATAGGCAGATAAAGACAGTTTAATGTCCCAAATAGGTATATCTAGGCAGGTATAGGCAGTTTAGTGTACCCCATAGGCAGGTATAGGCAGTTTAGTGTCCCCCATAGGTAGGTTCTGCGTAGGGTGGGGGGGGGGTGAGGATAGGTAAAGTCCCCCATAGCCGGACTAATTGCAGAAATCGGTCCGTTCTATGACTCCATAGGCAGGTTATGCCCCCAAAAAGGCACAAATATGGACGGAATATGATTATCCCAACGGCCGTAAATCGTGATACTCCTATCAGGCCGGGTTAGATAAAAAAAAAAAAAATACAAGTACAGTCAGGGTGGAGCTGAGGAGTAGGTTGAGCATAAGACGCTTTCCCCGCTCTCCAATACGGATCCATCTTCTGGCCCAGACGGTGTGATGTTTCAGGGCCGTGCAGGTCGACGTGTGACACTCAAGCCGCCTTGCAGGTGTAAGTTTTTTCGATGATCCTTTGGATTCCTATTGTGGAGCAGGGAGTGCACACTCTCTGCTCCTCAATAGTGTCTTCAGCTGTATGCGCTCCCAGAGGAAGCGCATACAGCTGAAGAGATCCCCGCTGGCACCTGGGCCAATGCAGCACCTAGACGCTGTGGGCTGACTGGAGAGTCAGCTGTATATGCTTCCAGAGGAGTCGCATACAGTTGAAAAGTTCGCCGACAGCGCCCAAGCCATGGCAGCTCCTAGACGTTGTGGGCTGACTCAAGATTCAGCTGTATGAGACTCCTATTGAAGCGCCTACAGCTGAAGTATCCCTGCTGCTGCCAAGGCCATGGCAGTGCATGAACATCGACAGCGATTCGAGTATAAGCCGAGGACGGCTTTTTCAGCAGATTTTTTGTGCTGAAAAACTTGGCTTATACTACAGTATATACGGTAATATCCTACAAATATAAAAATGTCTCCTATAAAATGTATTTAAAATGAATAGAATCTAAACCTATTTTTCCGGGATTAATAAAACCAGTTTTGATGTTCAAATTTTTTTATTTTTACTACATTAAATTTGAAATTTATTTTTGCTGCTCTCCCTTTATTCTACATATGGCAAGAGCCAGCACACCATAGGTCTTGCTGGAACCTGTGCACACATCATATGCCAGAAGAATCCTTTTGGCACACACCATGTTTACAAAATCATCGAGCATCCCTATTTACTAGTGTTTCCGCCCGGGGGTGGGGCGGGGGGGGGGCGGGTGGGGGGGCAAATACGACGTTGTTCAGTCTAACACCAGCTCAACCAAATTTGTGAAAAAAAATTTTGTATTTTATGGAATTTCCAGAAACCCATTTTGTTCTGTAAATTTCTAACCCTACATTAAACCCTAGGCTCATGTATCACACGGCTTAAATTGGGTCTGTAATTCGGTCCGAAATTATGCGCCGAAGTTGCGCAAAATACGGGCTGAAAACGGCCCCGTCATAAACGGTACTCCACAGTACTCAAAGAGAACTATGGACATACGACTCCTCTCACCGCTCTGCGAATCCGCCGGGGCGGGGAGAAAATTACATGTGAATAAACCCGCGGCGTATAACGCCCGCTGCCAAAATCTAGTCTATGGCCCCGCACCCGCCCCGCCCCCGATCCACACAGTGTAATTGCGGGGCGAAATTACGTCCCACAGTAAAACCGTGTATGGGAACAGCTCCTAACTCTAAAGGCCTGTCGTTCACACGGCTAATTGGCACGGAATGGCGCCGTCGCCGCTCCGGATTTGCGCTTCAGTACGCGCCAATCCGTCCCTGTCAATATGGTAATCCACTGCTCTCATAGGGAACAGTGGATAACCGTCGCTCCTCCCCGCTCTGCGAACCGCCGCGGGGGGAGAAAGTGACAATCACATTAAATTAACGGGCGCGACGCGCCGTAAATAATGCATTGCCTATGGGGCCGGGAGCGGCGCCCCCACCGCGCTCCAGCCCCGCCCCCGTCCTGCCTCTTATTCACGGCGGATTTGTGAGCTCAATACGGCTCACAAATCCGTCGGGAATAAGCCGTGTGAACACAGCCTAAAGGGTTGTTCATGAAACCATGCTGTTTTACAGACATCTTAAAGCTCCCAATTCCTGGTTAGGCTGTGGGTGGTTGAACAGCAGTAACTGACATATTAGCTCTGCTATTAATAACTGAGCCTGTCAGAGGGACATTGTTAATGGAATTATTTAAACAGCAGGGCACAGGGCTACAGAGCTCTAATGGGTTAAAGTTTGTAAGTAGGAAATATAAACAACCTTCTGTGCTGCTGAAAGAAACATGGAGTGATATCCCCATCTTGGTCACTATTGTTACAGCCTGTTAGAGTAGAGAGAGGTGGCTGGTACCTAAGGGATGCATGTGTACACAAGCAGGAGATAAGATCTGCTCTAACTCTGAATGTAAGCAAAACCAGAACAGCAATGTATTTGATAACAGTCTTTATTTATCTTTGCTTACAAGTTTAAAACTAATCAATGAAATTGGAATACGCTTTAAATGTATCCATAATCCCAAGTTGGTGTTCTGGTGTCTTATGGGTTTTTAAGGGTTAATTTACGGATCCCCAGAACTCCTGGTCTGGCAGCATCCTGTGCAGCATCAATTCCGGTCAAACATCACATCCAACGTCACTTCTGATTACCATAACATAGCCTTATGCTCTGGTAACCAGAAATGATGTCAGTCCAGAAGTGACACCATACCAGGAGTATCACCAGACCTTAGAGTTAGCTTACAGTAAGAGTTGCTTCTGAGTGTTTTTTACCCATATTTTATACTTGTCAACCAGAATTAAACAATTAGATGTGGGTCAAATTTGACATCTCGCCAAATCTGAAACATAATACTATTTTTATAGACTGCTACATTTTCTTATACAGAGGGATATTGTAAAAAAAATTATACTGTGTGGTACTCTTCACCTTTCATGGTAGATCCACTTCAGTTTTCCCCAAGGATACACATACTATATAATGAATTAAGAGTGATTATGTACTAACATTAGGGAAAGTATATATTTACCAATTGAGGTCCACCAGTGTGACATAACAGGGAATTCCATATTAACTACAGAAAAAAATTGAAAATAAATTGTTTAGTTTGTGTTTCACAAGTACAGACCAAGCTTCTAATTAATTAATAAGAGCGTTGAAGTATAAAACCAGTTGAAAGGTGGGAATTGGAATTTTAACATGGCATGGCTATATTGGTTTATTGTTAAAATTTTGAACTAGAGCATTAAATGGATTCAATAGGAATATGTTATGGATAATATTCAATGAACCTCTGTACTTCAGAAGAAGCTAGATATTGTCCCACTATATGATAGATTTTGTATATGGTAATATATAATTTTACAGCAGTGTTTTATAAATTCACAGCAAATGAAAATAATCTCTACTTATGCATTAAAATTATGTTCACACATGGCAGATTTGTTGTAGAAATTTCTATAAAAAACTTACCCTTGAACTTACCCTTATTGTTAGGAGTAAAAATCTGCTTACAGATGCTTAGCAAAACAATTGATACAGCAAGGGCAGAAAATCATGCAAGATAACAATTACAGAAAGGTAGTATGGGTTTGCAGTAGATCTCCATCCTGGTCCCAACAAATGTACCCAAGAATTCCCATCTACAATATTTAATATTGCTGGTTATACTTTTCCTCAACTCCAGACCTCAAGACCCACCAACAGGACATGTTTTCAGGATCTAGCACAGAAGCACGCAAAAATTATATCCCTTTCAATACTGAGGAAATCCCGAAAATTTTACCTGTTGGGGCCTTTAAACTGGA